>JAYMTH010002726.1:0-12067 GCA_036897465.1 Pelargonium australe
GGCTGTATCATGTGGTTGTTACAGAAATTTATGTCACAAATGTGTGTCTGTGACGGAAATTTCTGTCACAAATGTGTATCTGTGACAGAAAATATGAATTTTGTCACAATTTGTAACGGAACTGTGATGGAAAATTTTCTGTTACAGATTTTCAGTCACAGTTTGTAATTTGTTTTTTGTAGTGTAAGTTGTAGGTGGATCATCTAAGACATTGTTATTTGATATTTGATTTCATCTTTATTACATAATGATTTGAGATAATAATATTTAGTTTCTTTTTTAGTTAAAAGACAACAACATTGTTTTATAAAATAAAAAATCAATAACAATGTTGAGAAAAAGTTTTTTGAGAATTTTGAAGTTAATCCGTTCATTCATTCGAAAATTTTGTCATATAAAATTATGTCACACAAGAATTGTACCATTAGGACATATTAAAAAATTCGAACCAAACTCTCATTGCACAAAACAATTTTAAATAAATTTTTTATCCAAAGGACACATCAAATTCTATTCATCATGAGACTAGAGATGGTAATATCAAATTCGACAACTGTCATCAAAACTAGTACTTAATTTTCTATGCACTCAAGAAATGCTACATAATAGAAATGGAATATATATAAAAACCATAGCATGTTATGTTATAGCTAACAAGTCCTCCCACATATGCACAATATCGACAATTTGTCACATCAATCGTTACTAACCCACGAGAAATAAAATCCCTATTATTGAAAAAAAAGTAGTTATTTCTAAATCAATGAAAAAGCGAATATCAATTCTGTCAATATGATCTGAGCCGTATCACACCGGAGATAAGCTAGTTAGCAATGGCACATCATCCGCGAAGAAGAATTTATGTATTCGTCCGTAAAACTCAGTGTATATCATCCAGGCTACGAAGCAAGCGAGGAAAGAGCAGATGGCACCGAAAACGACCAAAAGCGCCACAAAAGCGCAGTAGCAAAGATCGAGCGGAATCAATAGAGGGCACTGCTTGTCTAACAAATACTTCAGTTTTACAAAATCTATTGATTCGCCGAAACGGTGAGCAATATTGTGCCAACACTCTCCGATGCTGGGCATGAATAGGTACAATCCCAACACCATAATTCCCACAACAATAAAATTGGGCTCCGGCTTGGCCGCGGCGGCCGCCTCCGCATTTTTGGTGGTCCCCGATCTATTTGCGGCGGCGCTGCCACCAGCTTTGGCCTGTGGCTTGTTAACCTGCGCCATGTCCTCTGCAATGCAAAAGTCAAATAAAATATATCATCATTCAGTACCATCCAAGAATCAATATGCAGACACCAATTAATAACGAATACGAAGTATATTTGTGGATGAGAAATTACCTTTGGAAGTTAAGTTACTGCGGAGAGATTAAGGAAACACTTGTAATTATATATAGAGAAAGAGATACAGGATGAAATTTGTGATATTGTAAAGAAAAATATGCTTAGTTTTTTTATTTTTTCGTTATAGTATAAATTTGGGAATGATGAACAAGTCATCCTGAATTCATGGAAGTATTATTATCTACGAATCATATGGATCTGATCAGTAAATGATTATTTTTAATTTTGACTGAGATATCTAATGTACATGTTTAATGTTTTCATACATTTGTTTTTAAAACTTAATTAATGTCCGATCAAAATGTTGTGTATGAGAACCACATACACCACTTTACATTATACATATAAAAAAACGTTTTCGACTTTCTAGTTTAGTCATAATTCCCCGTATTAGACACCATCTAAGTGTTTTTATTTAATAATATAATAAATGGAAGTATGGAACCAATTCCTTGACTACTACTCTTTAAATTGCAAGATCCAATTATTGTGGTTTTTCAACTACAAAATTCGCGAGTAAAGTAGCAAGCAAAATTCGTTAGCGAGCAAATTAGCAAACAAATTGTGAGCAAATCTTTACTTGCTAAATTACAGATCGCAACAAGAAAATTGAGAGCAATTTTTGACTCACAGTTAGCGAGCATATATTTTACCCGCAATTTGCTCACCATTAGCTAGCAATGTAACGAGCAAAAGAGCGCACTAGATATGGTATCGTATTGTCTATATGTCAATAAAATTTTCTTAATTATCGTAAATTCAAAAGTATTGTGCGTCCCTCAATTTTTGATCTGGCCACTGTCGTCTTCGCAAGGTAGTACTATTAATTAAGCAAATACATCGAATGTCTTTTCAAAAGACCGTCTCGAGTGTGAGAGTAAAAGCCTCAAGACCAGTAGAATTAAAATTAAATAATAAGAAGAGTGCGATGGTGTCACACCATTATTGGCGACTTTTCGATGAAATTAGTGATTGATGATTTTTGGTTAATACATGCATAACTTGGGTCCAATTCGGTTACTGAGGTGTTAAATCAAACACGTGAAAGCAACAAGGTCAATACCTCTAGCAAATGACCTCCTTCCAGTTACCAACAATGTGTCGTTGGATTCACTACACCTTCTAGCATCTTTGCAAGAGCAGAGAGTTTGAAGGAGCTCAGAATGTGAGATTTACCGAACAACCTACTATAACACCTTATTGTTTTAATTTGTATGTATGTACATTGATTTTCAACTACTTGAAATGCTATTAAACCAACATTGTGATCGCTTATCGCATCTCTCTAACTTCTCTTTCTCGTATGAGGCATGACGATTGCCCTCCTTTGTTGAGGTGTTGATCCATTCCAATGTTGGTGTACTCTAATGCTGGCAAAATGGACCCTAACCTGCGAGTAACCGCAACCCAACCCTATTTTTTGGGGTTTGGAGTTCAAAATACTGACACAACCCTATTATGTTCGGGTCCGGTCGGGTGATAAAGTAGTAGATCGAGTCGGGTAACCCGCGGGTGACCCTATCTGATGCCCAAAATTTGGTTAGTTTGAGACTTTGAGTTTACAGTTCACGTCTTCACTATCGCATCGTCTTCATCGCCGAGTTCCCATCTCCATCGCCGACGACGGAGACGTCCATCTCTGACGAAGGAGACGTCCATCACCGAGCACCAACCTTTCTTCAACATTGGACCTCCCTCCTCATAGCACCCACAGAAGCTACTTTAGAACTGTCAGGTTCCCAAGAGCTGCGATCCCCACGCCATCGCCCAGAACATTAGCTCCGCTTTGGTCAAGTTGAACTACTGTGTCCCCGTCTCCATCTCCGCCTACGGTGACACCAATCACCTCCGTCCAGCACGCGCTCTCCAGCACCGGCATCTCCCTCAATCACGTCCCCGCCGGTACGTTTTTTTTGTTTTGTTTTTGTTTTTTGTTCTTGAGCTGTTCTGATTAGATCTGACATAGATTTTGTGGTGTCTGCTCAATTTCATGTCTGTTTCGTTTTGCAAACTTGCGAATTTGATTCAGTTTTGTGGTGAAAATGTGTACACAAATGAGAGGAATGTCGTTGGAAGATTTAAAGTTTTGATTATGTGAGGTGGGTTTGTTGTATTTCATCAATCTCTTTCAATTTTGGTGGCTTCACAATCACACACATTGTAGCTAGCAAAATGATGGTGATGAATGTTTGGTTCTATAATTTTGTTACTCCAGTTTTGCCCTTCTCTTTTCCTTGAAATTGCTTCTGGACTGAAATGCCATCTCTTGTTGATTGAGCTCCTTTTAGGGTGTTTCTTTGTTGATTGTTTTGTTCATTACTAGAGAGAATTTGAATAGTTGGTAGTATTCGATTCACTTGTTTGGGCTTTGACTTTTATCTCAACCCAGACCAACACTCTCACAGTCTCATATCCACATCATGGTATTTGACCCGATCCAAGCAATCCGGATCTAATCCCGAGTCCATCCAAAACCCATTTCTAATTCGGTATTCGGTAATTCCAAAGTTCCCCTTATTGGGTTTCTACCTGAATTTCCATTTCTGTATATTCGCAATACAATCTGCAAATCTCAGCGCTCTCTCAGTGGTTTTGATCTTTCCGTCTTCATCCAGACCTGTCAGTTTAATTTCGTCGCTCATCTATTTCGAGGTTTTGTTCTGATTTGACTAGTTTTTCAGTTTATTTAGTTGTTGAGAGAAAATGTTAGAAATTCCAGTAAATGATGGGGAAAAAGTGATTTTACGTTTTCTCAGAAGCCAAACACTTTGTTCTTCTGCTTTTTCTCCTATGTGTTTGATTTCTACAACGATCCCTCCTCATTTCGTTTTTTTTTTCTTCTGTTAAATATGCATTCAGCACTTTGAAAGGCTGTACTAGAAAGTTGGATGGATTTGCACCTTCACTCTTGCAATTCAAACATCAGCATGTCTTTAAATTGCATGAGATGTGTTTTAATTTATGAATTTATTCATTACAATACATTGCAGAAGGAGGAAAAAAAATCATGATTTATCATTTTCTTCTTCTGTTTGTATTTTTGGTGTTGTTGGTATAGGTTATATAGGAGTTTTTCAAGGAATATATATTGCTTTTGACTTTCAACAACAGCATTCTATATGACTTTACATCTTTGATCTCCATTCATGTAGGATGATTGATGACTTTTCCAATATGTATGGCTAAACTATGTCCTAATTGGCTGTTGAACAATGGAGTTAGTGTTTCCTTTGGAAATCATTATGGTGGCAGTATTGGGTTTCTTATCGTACTAAAAGTTTCAACTTGACTGATTTTTAATTTCTTGCATTTCAGCAATGATGAAGATAGATTTTCGTTCGCTGCTTCTTTTCTCAGCACTTTTTCGAGTCATTCTGATTATTTATGGTGAATGGCAAGATACTCATATGGAGGTTAGATACACGGACGTTGATTACCTTGTTTTTTCTGATGCTGCTTCTTTGGTGGTGTTGGGAGAGTCGCCTTATAAAAGGACCACATATCGGTATTCACCTTTGCTTGCCTTTTTGCTTGTCCCAAATTCCTTCATCCATCGCTCGTGGGGGAAATTTCTCTTCTCAGCTTCAGGTGTGAACATTGTTGCTTTTATATTTAGATTAGTTTCTACAATTTTAAGAGTTTCTTTTAGCTTGTTGGTTTGTTATTGGTGGATGTGTTGAAGCATTGGTCTTTATAGGCATTTGGTTTACCAATGCTATCCTGGCCAAGTTGTTGACCCAGATATGTTTCTAGAGTTTATACCTCACAGAAATGTTCGTCATATGATCAAAACATCAAATTCTTACATATGTGTATATGGTATTATTCTATTTGTCAATAGGATAATTCACCATCTTGCATAGAAATGTAATCTTTCCTTTTTTTCCCATTTGATGGACTTCACGAGGTTGAGTCTTTTACTACTAGGTGCTGTAAATTACCAACGTGATACTTTAAGTCTGTGCAATACACCTAACATTGGTGTAGTTTAAATTTTTGCGGAAAAAGAAATCTCTGATTACATGAATCATTGTGAAACCTAATCGAGTTTTTAGATTAAGAACACTGTCAGGGTGGTAGCCTAAAATTTGTATTTTAATTATATTCTGCTAGTTCTTACTCTCTCTAAATATAAGAAGAATATTAGTTGAAAATTAAGCAATCCAGGACATATTCATTTATCCATCTTGCTATGCTGAATGGTTTTACTTGCTATTTCCTCCACCCATGTATTGACACACACAACTTTTATGTCTCCTTTGAACTTTTAGACAGAAAGAAAATGAGATCAGGGTTCATCGTTCATAGTAAAACCTGACTTGAGTTTAGATAATAATACATGTAGAAAATTTAAATTTCCTTAGATTGCACATTTCAAAATCTCACTCTCTGTATTCAATGTTGTATACCACTGGTTTTAGTAAAACAGGATTTGTCTTTAAAGGACAATTATTTATGAGAATAATATTGACATTGCAGATTTACTTGTGGGCTTGTTTATACGCATCATCTTGCAGCGGCGTAAGGTGCCCGAGAATATATGTACCTATTCTGTAATGGTATGGCTCCTCAATCCATTTACATTCACCATTGGAACTCGTGGGAACTGTGAGCCTATTGTTTGTGCCATGATTTTGTGGATCATTATCTGTCTTATGAATGGTATAACTTCTATGCCATACCTAAAATTTTAAGTAGATTATTTTCCAGTGGTTAATTTTATTTGAGCATGTTGACTTGTATAATCTGTTTGTATTGATGGCTAAAAGCTGGACATTTGATTCAAATGCTTACACTTATGTCAAATCTTCATATGTGGATTGAGAACTTTGTATCTTAAAATTCCCAGTTGAGTGACTATGAACAATAATGAGGTCAACAATATAAGTTACTGCTTTGCCAAATTCATGTATTTAGTTAGTGTGCACGCTATTTTGAGAGAAATTATGATGAATGTTTGAGGAGGCAGCTAGCTTGGGATGGGGTAGGTAATAGAGAACACTTTTTGATAGTTCATAAGGCAAAATTTATTTGGTGTGATACTGTTATTATTATGTTTTAATGGATTGGCTTGTTGAATTGTAGATGTAATGTTGTGTAAGGTAGTGGTAAACTTTCGGGTGGTGGGGAAGCCTCCACCATATACTGGAATAGAATGTAGATTTACTGAATGAAAGGCCGTTGCTTTGAGTTTTGCACATTATAGATCTTCATTCTTCCGCACTTCTTATATCTGACTGTATGTGTCTAACTCTCTAATTGCTATGTGGTTTTCTGGGTTATAGGTAATATTTTCCAAGCTGCTTTTTGGTATGGGCTTGTTGTCCATTTCAGAATCTATCCTATCATCTATGCACTTCCCATTATCTTGCTACTTGATTCGCGTGTTTTCCAACCTGGCAAGAAGCCTGTCCTTAGCAATTGGAGTTCTAATGGAGGAAAAGCACCCAAAAATAATACTGAAATGACTGATTGTTATGATATATGGATTTCCTTGAAAAACATATTTACATGGAAGAGAATCATGTTTGGATTGGTTTCTGCGGCGGTTTTCATCTTTTGTACTGGTTTGTTCTTCCACTTATATGGATGGGAATTCATGAATGAGGCTTTGCTTTACCATCTTACTCGTACAGATCCTCGGCACAACTTCTCTATCTATTTCTATCACATCTATCTCCATTATGGACATGAGTTTTCAGTGGTGGAAAAGCTTATCTCGTTTCTGCCTCAGTTTGTAGTACAGTTGGTCCTCATTCTCTGCTTTGCAAAGGACTCCCCATTCTGCTTTTTTGTGCAGACAGTGGCATTTGTAGCATTCAATAAGGTTTGATTATTGATCTTAGCTCCTTCTCTCTCCCTCTCGTTTTCCTTTTAATCCATTTAGTTCTTTCTTATTAGCTCTCAGCCTTCAATTCTATTTGAAGGAATAATACTCGAATTGCTGAACAAAATCATAATCCCTTTTTATGTATTGTTTCAACCCTGAAAAATATGGTTCCTATAACATCTAAATTTGTGGGGGTGCTGGATGATTTCTTTTGGCAGGTAATAACGGCACAATATTTTGTGTGGTTCTTTTGCTTGTTGCCTCTGATACTGCCATGGAGCAATATGAAGCTTAAATGGGAAGGCACGTGTTGTTTTCTCATATGGATGGTAGCTCAAACCCATTGGTTGATGTGGGGTTATCTGCTTGAATTCAAGGGCAAGAACGTCTTTCTCCAGCTTTGGATGGCAAGCCTAGTTTTCCTAACTGCAACTGCACTTGTCTTGGTGAAAATCATTCGCTGCCACAGAAACACTCCTCTGTTCAGACATTCGGACCAGGGAAGTTCCAAACGCGCAGTTAAAGCAGCATAATATCTAACAACTTTACATTCTAATATACTTTTTTCCAATGCTGCCTGTTTTTGGCGGACTAGGTTGCTGCAATGCAATTTTTGCTAGTTTTAAATTGTGCGGTGAGAGAAACTTGGCTTTGGGTTATAGTTAGATGCAGTTAGATTGTTGGCTGAACTGGGTGTTCAAATTATTGTACCAACGGTCATGTATGTCTATTCATTGTTTTGGCCATGTATGATTGATGGCAATTAAATTAAATTGTTAGAATCATGCAAACAATTACAGCTGTGGTTGGTTTTTTCTGTGTAGATTATTTACTACAGTTATTATCTCTATGGTTGCAAATACTAAAAGTTTCTCTGTAATGGAGATCAAGTGAAGAACGACGATGCTATGGCTGTCTGTGATTAGTTGTGATATAGAGAGCATATAGGTACACAACATAGAAAGCATAAACGCATGAAATTTATTTCCATCATAAGAGATCTCTCAGTGATCAAAATTCAAACCGGACATGAGCTAGTCTCGAGCTAGACACGGTCTGCAAAATACTGATACCCTTTCCTTCAGTCATGTCCACCTCTTCACTGCTAACCCTCTCCCAATCAAAAGACTGAATCAATGTCCCCAACGCCAAACCCATAAACCTAGCGGCCAAGACAGCCCCGGGACACCCCCGCCTTCTAGCCCCTGAAAATCTAACCACCGCAGGATTGGCACTGAATCTCCCAAATTTGTGTTCCCACTGAGTGCAAGTGTTGTCCTTATAGTCTCACGCACCCTCCTTGCATCTTCAAAATCATCCACACTGTCCATAATACCTTTTTCCTGCCATCATCATGGACAAATATGTTGAAGGGAAGCTCAATAAATATGGATTTCAAGTCCACTTTCCCCTGCAGCTCACCCACGCAATTCTTCATCATTTGATCACGCAACAGCCGGACTTCATTTCTTCAAATGCTCGCGAACATAGCCATACAAGTGGGCGAGAAAATTTCAGTGGTTGCGATGCGCCTCAGATTGCAATAGTGTTCACTGATAATACAAAACAATAGTGATCATTGATAATACAAAACAAACATATGGACGAATCTAGTTTGAAAGGGATATTCAAATGCGCATGCTGTTTGTTTGTTTTCTTCAGTAACATGAAAGAAGATGATCGGCATGCATTTTTTGTGTACATTACTTGCAGACAATTTATCAGTGCGAATCTATTGAGAGGGGATACTTTTGTACTAGAGTTGGGAGATGAGCTTTATCGTACTTTCCCGCGGAGAACACATAACCTCCAAAGGTTTAGCCTTTTTCAAAGCCACTCCAACTGATACTTGGCTCATATCCACCTCCTGCCCAATCTTTCCCCAGTCAAAGCACTGAACAAGTGCACCCAATGCCAAAGAAACTGTCCTGATGCCCATGGCAGCCCCGGGACAGGCTCTTCTCCCCAGCCCAAATGGGATATATTTGAAGCCTTCTTCTTTACCACCTACGATTTCCTTAAACCTTTCGGGAATGAACTTGGTAGGCTCCTCCCAAACCTTTGGATCCCTATGCATGAAATAAGCATTAGCTAGCAAGATTGTCCCTCGCGGTACATCAAAACCCCCCACCGTGCAGTTTTCGGATGACAAATGAGGCAATAGAAGTGGAGCTGGAGGATATAATCTAAGTGCCTCATGAATGACACAATGAAGATAAGGCAGGTTGGCATGATCCAAGTCATTTATCAGTCGCTCGTGTCCGACTACTTTGTCAATCTCTGCTCTCAGTTTATGCATTTCTTCGGGATGGTTCAACAGCAGCGACATTGCCCATTCCAGCGCCATTGCGGACGTGTCTGTTCCTGCAACAAACATGATCTGAAACCACAGGTTGCTTCATCAACATTTACACACAATTCTAACCATTTATAACATGATGGATTTCAAAATATTCAAAAGTCTTACCAGTACAATACTTTTGATGATATCTTCAGTGTAAAGTTGAGGTTCTGATTCTTGGAGGGACAAGAGAGTTTCTATGACTGAGGCCTTCTTGTTCTCATCATCAACCATCTTCAATGAACTGAATTGCTTGCGCCTAACCCTAACATCATCCACCAGACCCTGAAGAAACTCATCCCTCATCCTGTGAACCTTCCTCATGCTCTTCTCAATCCCTTTGAACCCAATCCACCTCAGAATTGGGAAAAAATCACATAAATTCATAGACACCGACACAAAGAAAGTTTTCTTAAACTCTACTACAAATTTCTCCTCCGCCTCCAAGTCAGCGCTCTCCTCCGCCACACAGCGCCTTCCCGCGGCCAACCTCAAGGATACATTAGTGGTAAACAGACTGAACAGTAGCTTCAGATCCACCTTCCGCGACCCGCCGGTGAGTCCAACCAATCGACGGACGAGATTGCACACTTCCTCCTCGCGAACGGCGGCGGATCTTTGGAGGCTGTTCGAGGAGAAGAGCTCGACGACGGAGAGCCGACGTAGGTTGCGCCAGAGGTCACCGTACGGGGCCCAGACGAAGGCAGAGTAATTGTAGGTAAAAGCATCTCCTGCCAGGGTGCGGGGCCGGTTGGCGAAGACGATGTCGTTTTTGGTGAAGCAATCTTGGATTGCTGACGGAGAAGAGACGACGAGGAGAGAGCGGCAGCCGAGGCGGAGGTAGAGGATGGGGCCGTAGGTGGAGAGCAGAGTGTGGAGTGATAGGTGGAGAGGCGGCTTGAGGAGGTGAAGATGGCCGATTAACGGTAGAGCGAAGGGGCTCGGTGGCAGATTCCGGCGGGGGCTGAAGAGAAGCTTTACGGTGAGGAGAAGAATGGAGAGGAAAAAGAGAGCAAGCTGTAAGAAGTTCATGTCTTCCATTGAGCAGAGAATATAGATTTTTCAGGAGGAAGATGGAATCATTGTCTTATAGGTAATGGCACAATTTACGAGTTTTACAAGAGACCAAGATCCAAAGCAACAAGCTAATCGAGAAATTTGATGAAGGTTAGTGTTACTTACACATCAATGCAAATGATTGTTTTGATGTGGCTACCAGTCAAACATCCTCTGGATTCTTATCCATTCTTATACTACTACTTGTTAGTGGCAGGGGGAAATAATTAATGCCAAAATAAATAGAGGATTTTACCAAATTTGTTTTTCATTCGTATAATAAACATCTTGTTATTATAACTCAGATGCAATTCACTGCACTACGAAATGCATATTAGAGCTTTTCTTACAAGAGAGGAAGGAACTGAATACATAGCATAGTTTTTTTTGTTTTTGGGTATCAAATGCTTGTCGTTTTAATGGTGGAAGCCACTCCGCGAGGTGTGCAGATAGCCTCCAAGGGATTGATTCTTGGCATGGTGAGGCCTACACCTTCACTCATGTCTATCATTTCTCCATCAACCCTCTCCCACTCAAAACACTGAATCAAAGTCCCCAACGCCAACCCAACCACCTTGTTGGCTAGCACTGTCCCGGGACCCCCTCGCCGTCCTGCCCCAAACGGGACCATCTTGTGCCCCTCGCCAACATAATTACTCCACCCGACCTCCTCGAACCTCTCTGGTCTAAAACACTCTGCCTCCTCCCACACCTCCGGGTCCCTATGTATAGCCCAAGCATTGATCATCACCATTGTCCCTGCCTCCACATCAAAACCTCCCACGGTGCAGTCCCCGGACGCCTCCCGTGGCACGAGAAGAGGCGCGGGCGGGTACAAACGAAGCGTCTCTTGTATCACATTTTGCAGGTAATTCAGTTTTGGCAAGTCTTGCTCCTCCAACAACCGCCCCTGCCCAACATTAGCATCTATCTCAGCTCTCACCTTCTCCATTGCGCGCGGATGGTTTAGCAGCAACGCCATCGCCCATTCTGTAGTTGCTGATGCAGTGTCCGTCCCCGCTACTATCATCACCATTATCATTCCTTTGATCATCTCATCTGTGTATACATCAGGCTCTGTTTGCTGCAGCACGACCAGGCTATCAATCATGGTCTTTTTCTTCGTTTCTGGTTGCGATGACAGAACCATGAGACGATGCTCATTCACAAGTTTCTGCAAGAATTTGTCCATCCACCCCATCAACGCGACCATCTTCTTTCTCATACCTTGTGGATCAATCCATTTCAACAATGGAAAAAAGTCTCCGGGATAAGAATTTCCAGAGACCTCAATTCCAGCCCGCATGACCTCCCTGAACATCTTCGCATCCTCCGCATCTTCCACGAGCTCTCCGTGGTACCTCCTCCCCAGGATCATCATGGTCATGATGTTAAACGACAGATCAATGAACTTGGACTTCAAATCGATCTTTCTTGTTCCGTTGTCACAGCTCTGCTTGCTCTTGTTCAGCAGAATGT
>JAYMTH010002727.1:0-12066 GCA_036897465.1 Pelargonium australe
TTATATTTACGACGGAAACAAGCTTTTCCGTCGCAGATTCCGTCGTAAATTTTCCGTCGTACAAATCCGTCGTAAATCGTCCGTCGCAAATAGAGAAGTTTCTTGTAGTGCATATTACTCATTTTACAATTAAAATAATGCTATTATTGACTTCATGAATTTTTGAAAGTTGAAGGCAGTTAAAACTTATAAAACAAAAAATTAGAACAATAATGTGTCAAACGTTAATAATATATAGAGCAGCTATCTGCATGTATCCCAATATAAAAATATAAAGAGAATATTACGTTAAACTCCTATGAAATATATATATGTACTAAAAATATCTATTAAGTAACCATTTCACTATTCATTGAGTTAAGTTGGATGGATGCATCCCTCTCATCACATGCAAAACATGTGACTATCTATTTTATTAGAATTCCTAAAATATTATTCTTCATTATATATTCAAGTAAATTTCCGGTGTTAGAAACTTAATGTTTTTGAAAATTCCGGCGAAATGTGTAGATTATGGCGAAAATTTTACAGATTTTGGCAAAAAGTGTTTTGTTCAAAATTGAAATTTGTTTCCGAGAAATAAGTTTTCGCCAGAATTCAAGTTTTGTTGAGAAATTCATTACAAAATGAAAACCAAATTATTGAGCTGTTCAACTAATTAATCAATCCAAGAATCAATAGAACTATAACTAAATTACAACATCAAATACAAATTCTAACATTCAACTAAATATGAATTCAATTTTCATTTCAGATCTGAACATCAAATTCAAAAACAAAATATTGAACCAACCAATCTTAAAACAAAAACTAAAAACAAAAATTGAACCAAATAAAAAAAATGGAATCCATATATGAGGAGGAGATCGTCATCGCTTTGCCGTGATCAACACTATCTCGCCGTCGAGGATCAGACCTGAGGCGAGACCTGTTTTCCAGAGATGGAGCTCGTGTTTCATTGTGGCTTTGACTGAAAAAGCAAGCAGATCCCGTCGACATACATCTTCTTCACCGCCCCACCCACTATCGAAGCATGTCGAGCCGAGAGAACCGCCAGAGCACGCCGAGCCGAGAGGCAATTCATCGAGACCACCGGTGGAGTTGGCAGTTGTTGTTGTTGTTATGGTTGTTATCTTGACGAGGAAAAAGAAGAAGAAGGTGACCGAACAGATGGAGCCACGTGCCAGCTCCATCTTCGGATATGAGCCACGAGCTGGTGTTACCGCTGTTGTGATGTGTAGGAGTCGGAGCAGATCGAGCGAGAACAAGGACTATCGCTAGTGATGTTACCCAAAAAAATCACAAGACTGAAGGGCAAAGCGGAGCCAGTCACGTGGAAACTGGGTACCACGTCACTAACGGACCGAGTGACTCCGTCCGAGGGATTCAAGAGCTTGGGGGAAGCCACAACGCTCCCCCAAGTACCCTATAGGATCAAAAGGTCATGCTTGAGGACTAGGCCCCGAGAATTGGTCCCAAAAGGTCTCAAGATGATTAGTGCTTCCTCCGGATGAGAAAGAGAGCTCTAGCCCAAGGCCTCACCCGCAGATGTCCTCCCCTCAGGCTAGAGCCAGAGGGCCAAGCAAGCAGCATGCACATCGATTAAGAGCTCCCCACGATCGTCATGGACTTGGTACAAGACATCCGGGACAGGAGAATCAAGCATCTGGGATCCCAAAAATGGGGACCCAAGGATATGACCCCGTGACGTGGACCCCATATGTGGTCCAAAAAGCATCACCTTGCCAGGCAGCGACACGTACCTTGTGGTAAGGTCTATAAATACCCTCTCTCAAGTAAGAGAGATGGGAAATCTGATTCCTGATTCTTAACCTGTGTCCCGAGTCTTGATTATGAATCTCATATCCATTTCCTCCCTTCAGGCTCTCAAGTCGAGTTAATCCTCTTTAGACCTTTCTCCAAGCTCTTAAGCTTTCCTCAGTGAATTTCGGCAAGAGATCGTATTCTCACGTCCGAGGCGGTGTCCCGGAATCACCCCGGGTCTCATCGTTCTTTGGTGTATTCATTTTTGCAGGAACATACACTCGCCTTTCACACTCAGATCTGAATCTGGATACCCGAAGCTTGCTTGCGCTCCAAGACTCGACCATCCTGTCGACGTTAACCCGCTGGATTTGACATTGTGAACCCTCTACACCGCTACTAGGATGAAACGACATCTCGACTATTGTGTTTAGGCATTTTGTAATATTTAAGCACATCAGCTGGAATAAATGGAGCTCATTGTCGTTACGTTGTTGGCCAACACCGAGGAGCACGCATGGAGCACGACATTCATCATTGTTGCTTCGTGGTGTCGTTTGGAGCCGGAGGCGTCACCGTTGTTGGTGCTGGATCAGATTGATGGAAGGGAAGAGCATGGAGCTCGAAAGAGAGAGGCAGAGAGGGTAGTCGACACATCAGGTTTTTTTTGTTGTTTTTGTTTTGTATTTTTTTATTCATTTAAAGCTCTAAGAATTTGTCTAGCCGTAGTTTTATTTGACTTAATAGGGTATTTTAGTCTTTTTTCATTTCAAACTATCGGTGTTGTGACAAGAAAGTGAAATAGTTATTTAATATGAGTTATCTGTCAAGAACAATACTTCAAGGGGATAGATGGTTTTAGTGTATATTCATTGGAGCTTCCTATAATTTTCCCAAATATGAAAGTGAACACTAAGTTTATTTATATTAATTAGGATGGATTAAGCAGTAAATGATATAGGAATCGGCCAAAAAGGCTCTCGAGACACTATCAAAATAGGCTTTGGGAATTGGGGGAGCAGTAAAGTGTCCTATGGTTTTGTGGAAGGAAAAGATAAACCCTATAATTGAGATGGAAATTTTGCGGAGTAGGACCAATGTAGATATCACAGTGAATGTTGGAAATTATGAGGCACTACACAAACACTTGTAACAAAGCTCAGCCACAATCCTATAGCTCATTTACTAGTTTTTATTATTTTCAGCTATAGGTTACAGCATGCATAGAATAAAAAGGTAGTGTCGGATTTGCGAGATTCCATTATTTCTACACAGTGATCAATCATGGATGCTGATGTTTGCAAATATTCGATGGGCTCCATTTCTTTTCTTTGATTATTAAATATTTGATATTTCATAATTATTTGTCCGTTTCTCTGGTGAAGCTGCTGGGTAGGTTAGGGTTAGGCCACTGTTTACCATTATGATCAACGAGTGACAAACACAACGATATATTACATTTTCCAATTTGTGTTTTTTTTAAAACCATGAGGTTTCTGAGCGGGTCCGTATATTCGCGGTTGGCACCTTTAAGTCATTTTACGACACTCAGACTAATCTTCATTCGAGCCGGGTAGGACCACAAGGACGGCAAAGCTCTCCCTATCAAGTTTTAACGTAGCTGCATTCATTTGGACTCGAACTCGATACCTCAGGTTATGCTGGAACAACCCCTTACTGATTGACCCACGCGCTTGGTGGTATACAATTTGTGTTTGATAACAATTAAATAAAGTGGAGGGTAGGAATAAGGAAAAGAAATTACCTTTGACTTCAATATAAAATTGTTTAACTTCTACAGAAAATTTGCTACGAATTTGAGTTGTAGCAAATTAGCTACGAAAATATGGGAATTAGCTACGGAAATGAAAATTAGCGACGGAATTATGTTTTTGCAGGAATTTATAATTTTTCAACATTTGATAAGAGGCATAATTTTGTCTTTTTAGCATTAGCTACGGGTCTGTAGCTAAATACCACAATACTTGGTTTTTGGCTATAACTACGGAGTTTTGTAGCTAAAAAAAAAAAAAGAAAACGGACACCATTCCCTCTTTTTCTCTCATTTTGCTTCTCTGCTCCCTTCTTCTCACTCTCAAATCTTCTATTTTTGTTGGTCATTTCCGCCATTTTTGGCCACACGAAGGTAACATTTTAGCGATTTGTTATAGTGTGTGTTGAATATACGATTGTACCTATTGATTTTGAGTTTTATGGTCTTTTTTTTGTTTGTTAAGCTTATGGCTTTGGATTTTGAGTGCCGCCTATCTTCCGACCGTTGTCCGCCCCCTTTGCCGTGACCGGTTGAAAGCACCGTAAGTTTAAAACTTGAAGAGGTAAGTTATAAATTTTATTTTATTTTTCAGTTCACAAGGTTGTGCAATACTTAATCTGTACGTGGTGATGACAAAAATTAAAATAAACAACCTTGTGAAATTGTAGTTTTGAGCTTCTCATTAAAAATGTTAATTTAGTGACATTGGTAAGATAGTTAATTGATTTAAACTGGTAATTTGGTGAAATTGGTTATTTAGTTAAGAGAAATGAGAGTCTAACTCAATTAGATTTTGGTTTAGGTTAAGTCATTAATGAGGTGATGATGCATCATTAAAAAATTTGAATTTAGTAAGTCGTTTCGCTTCCATAAATTCACTTAGATGGATATGAGTGAAATTTAATGAGGTGTCATCACCTCATTGACTTGGTTTACCATAAGCCAGAAAAATGGTTTTGAATTCCCTGAACTCGTTCCCATTTTAGAGTTGGACCATACAATTGTTTTTTAGTTGTCATGGTCCCTGGACCTTAAATTTTGTATAATTTACTACTGGTGACCTGCTACAGCAGGTTGTCTCTTGCCACGTCACACGCTTTGCCACACAAGCCTTCCACGTCACATATCTTATCTTCTTTTATCACCTAGCCTAAACTAGAGCAATGTCAGGGTTGTGGAGGAAGAGGGCAATGGCTCGTCGGAGATAGTCCGGCTCCGGCTGGAAATCGGCGTCAAAGATGGCCACATACTCGCATTGCTTAACGTAGTTTCCACCATTTGCTGCTATTTTACCGAGAATATTTGATTTTAAGCCTCAATTAATGAACAAATCATACCCCATTTCAAATGTACCCAAAAATCTATTCATTTTTACAAATATAAGCTTGTGAACAACTTATTAGTAGATTTGTTCATTTTTACAAATTCAAGAGTGTAAAAACTCGTATATGAAATTATTTATCAGATCTGAAACATTTTTAACATTTATTTTGAACCCATTTTTCATATCTAAAACTATTGACCTAAAATTTTCCAATTCAAACAAATTGGAGTTGCTCTCGCCAAAATCGTACAAACTTAAAAACAAAAATAAGATTGAATTGAAGCTTCTCGCATGAATCGCTGGAGACCGTGGTTCAAACCCACCACAGCAGATCTAGACGAAGAGAGGGTGACCTCTGGTGATTCTTGAGTTGAGAGAGATGGTTAGTGTTGTTATTGCACCTTCCGGCGAGTCGATGTAGAAGTTGGGTTGCTCGTTTACCACTCCTGTCTCCACCGCAAGAAACATAGGCCGGAATTATGTCCTCTTCGATGATGAAGCGGTAGGCGACGGAGAAGAAGAGCGTTCAGAAGACGGCGCCATTTATGAGCTTAAAGAGTCAATCTGACATGGCTAAATGACGTCGTTTATGACGGTCCCATAACCCATGGTGGAGGCTGATGTGGCTACCCAATCTGACGTGTCTGGGTCTACGTGGCATGATAGGTGACATGACAAGAGGCAACCTGTTGTAGACAAAAGGGTGTTCCAACTCGCCCAATTCATATCTACCGAGCCACACCAAAAATGCCAGGCAATTCTCTCAATATCTAAATAAACTGAATTTAGGAAAAGGTAAATGCCCATAATATAGTTGGGAATAACTTGTATTTTGAATTTTATAAGGAGCTCCTTACTAGACGGGATAACCATTAGTTTTTCCACCCCATTAACCTTACTTGAACACAATGCACCAACAATTGCAACAACTCCATCTTCCTTCTTACCCGAACGACGTCCCAACTAACCCTTAAAATTGTGGTGAGTCGGAGTCTCTTCGTTGAAGATCATGCTTGTTGCTCGACAAAAATTATTCTCCTTGGTCTTGAAAGGAGCCTTGATCATTGGTCGGGGGTTGTCTCTTACTTTCCTTCAGTGTTTTATTTCTCGTTTGAGCCATCATTTGTGTCTTTCCTTTTCTATTCCTTTTATAGAGGATTTCGAGAACCTTAGATTAGATATATATGCCTTCTCTATAGCCTTTTTGGCCTCCCATTCTGTTAGGCCTTGCCCTAGGCTTGATGGCTTTATCAGGCCCATTCGAGTCCAACACTTGATCTCTTGTCTTGGCTAGTCGATTTCATATTGCTTCAAGGGGACAAGGTATATTTTGTGTGCTTTTGGTAATTGTCAGTCTCGAGCAGTCTTGGTATGCCTAATATTTTCCCTTTTGTCACAACCGGTTGGACTTAGAGTGTTTTGAGGGGATGAGGCAGTTCTTGAGGATTTTTGGTTTGTTGGGAGTTATTTGAGGTCGTTTGGAGTTTCAACCATAACGTAGTGTATTTTTTCCTCAGATTTTTCTGGTACTTTTTGGCTAGGCTGGGCACTTGGTATTTCAGCGCCTTTCACTTCTTCGCTCATTAAATTTCAGGTCACTATATATAGGTTTTGGGTTTCGACAACCTTGTTCCTATAATGGTTTGCTATTCATTTTTGGTGATTTTTAAAGATGACATTGTCTGGCTTTGTTGATGACAAACTTTCTCTAGGTGTCATCGTGAGGTCTTTCTATTTTTTTGTGCATCCCCTCTATTGAATTGTCGCACACTTACCACATTCAGTTATTGTCTCTTGGTAAATTCTCAGTCAGTCTGTGTGGACGATTCCTAAGGGGCTGGATGTCCTTCCTCCTAGTGACCCTGACCACCGTTTCGATCGATCACATCTTGGTTATGTGGTTGTATACGCAAGCATGTTTTGACGAGGCTTTAGTTTTCTACCTTCGTCTTTTGTTCTTGAGGTGTTGTGTTTCTATGGTTTGGCTCATTCATAGTTGATGACCAATCTTGAGAAATACTTGTTTGTTTCGAGCGACGCTGCTTTTCTCTTGGGCTTTAAACCTCGTGTAACTTGTTCAAACATTTTTATCTTGTGTCTTGCCAAGATAAGGTAGGGAGGATGTTTTTTCAAGCTCATGGTAATCTTCTAGTGACTGGTCTTTGTAGCACTAGAATGGCTTAGCGACGTCATCTTCTTTTCGTTCGTTACTATCCTAGATTCCTCGTTTCTTCTATTTGGTTTTATTCTTTCCATGATGACGTGCCACCTTTGGAGTTAAGTTTCATTATGGTAGATTATCTTCTAACTGTGCTACGACCGGTTGATGCTCGCCAATGTGACTCTTTTTTCGTTCGTGTTTCCCTTTTAGGGCTTGACTCTTTTCTTGACCTTCTGATTGGGGTTTTAAGGGCTCCTTCCTTGGTTGCATCTTCCATGTCGGTGGTGGAGACCTCACATGTTCCTGTTACCTTGCCTTCTATTTGCGAGTGCTCTTTATGCTCTTACTCTGGTGTGGGTTCGTAGGTTTTGATATTGTGTATTTTTATTCCAGGTGTATGCTTCCCTTGGCCATTTTGTAATTTTTTGCTTTGGTTAGGTTGCTCTTTCGTATCTAGCTCCATTGTTTGCAGGCATGGTGTTGGTTGACTATGATCAGGTCTTCGGTATAACATTTTTTGCTTGCGTTCTTCGACGTGGTTTTTAATCTGGTTGCAACTTTGTTTTTTTTACCGGATGTAGCATTGGTTGCTTGGGTTTTAGTTTCGGGCATAACATTAGTTGTTTGCACCTTGAGATTGTGGTCTTTTTTCCAAACATGGCATCGGTTGCTTCCGTCTGGGCGTTGGGCATAGCATTAGTTTATTGCGCCTTCCCTTGCGGTTCTTCTTCTGAAAGTAACATTAGGTGCTTACCTCCTATCTTTGGGCATAACATTAGTTGTTTGTGTTTGGTATTTGGGTGTATCATTAGTTACTTATGCCTGGCTATGGCGTTTCTTCAAAAAGTAGCATTATTTGCTTGCTCCTAGGTTTTAGGTGTAGCGTTAGTTGTTTGCGTTTTTGGTCGTGATGTCTTTCCAATTTTCGTCGTCTGTAGCATATTCCACTCGTGATTTCTAGAAATGTTACTTTCATTGGGACAAGTTATTCTTAAATTTGTCGAAACTTTAAAGATAATACTGAGAAAAAGAAACATTAACATTAGAGAAATAATGACGGAAAAAAGATTTTAAAGTGGTTACTACTCAGACAACCTCCCAGATGCGTAGCGGCGTAGGTTTTCATCACGTCTAGGGGAAGTATTTTGAAGAAGTGGTAGGTGAATTTGACATCACAATACTTTTGAATATCGACAAGGACCTCCTCAATCCGAATCGACGGAGCATCTTAGATGAGACTTCTAGTGTCATCTTTCATTGGGGATCAATTTCGAGTTTTCGATCCATCCTGGCACCATTTCCCTACTTGAGCTGCTTGCTTTGTCTTCCTTTGTAGGTGGACTTCAATTTTTACATTTGTTGTTTCCGGTGATGTTTTGGTCGAGTGTCTTTTCTCTGGCTAGCTCCATATGCACGAGGGTGGTTGTGGTGGTTTTCTTGTTGTTCATTTGCCGAGGGTTGGCATGGCTCCTACAGGGTTTTGAGTCGGGTGTGTGGTGACTATATGATCCTTTGAAGCTTCCCAATGAGTTTGTTCACGTAGAGTTCACCAAATTTTGCTCCACAAATAATTATCCTCTCCGGTCTAGTAGGGAGTCTCGGTCTTTGGTTGGGGGTTCTCTTTCTTTGCCCTCAAGTAATTTGGGGAGTTAGAGGATCTCTCTACCTCAACCAACGTTTATGAGTAAACGAATATGTTAGATCATTTTTCATTGATACTCGAAACCAAATTTAGTGGACACACATCATCACGAGAATGACCAAACTTTTGTTGAAACCGAGAGCTTGTAACATAAATCCAAAAGGTCCTAACTCACCCTATCATATGCCTTTTCCATATCCAGTTTCAGAACAATAACTTGTTTTGTTTTGAGATTTCCTACGAAGCCAATGGAAAA
This sequence comes from Pelargonium australe, assembly GCA_036897465.1. NCBI lineage: Eukaryota > Viridiplantae > Streptophyta > Magnoliopsida > Geraniales > Geraniaceae > Pelargonium > Pelargonium australe. The sequence goes on from JAYMTH010002727.1 coordinate 8,922, forward strand.
TCTCATTTAGTGACACAAATGTTGTATGTTATCAACCTTCACGGTAAGAATGTGCTCTGATAATCCGAGATAAATAGGATACCCTTCATTCTATTGGCCAACATTTTTGCAATTATCTTATAAAGGATGATACATAGTGCTATAGGGAGGAGCTCACCCATGGTTCTCAGGTACTTTTTCTTTGGGATAAGCACTAAGATCGTCGTTGAGCTTTTCGAGAAGACATCTTGATTATATACATTTCAAACATGTTCGAATTACATCTTGGCCCACAATGTACCCGTATTTTTGGTAATAGCCTGAATTCATCCCGTCAGGCTCGAGTGCCTTATCTGGATGCATTCCATCCAATGCTTGCTTAACTTCAATAGCCGTGAAAAGTTCTAATAGAGCTTTGTTATACTCAGATGAGACCCTAGCCTCTGCCCCCTCAACATTGGCCGCCGCCAGTTAGCTTGAGTCTGAATACACCTCGCTAAAGTAATCCACGACATGCGCATGTACGAATGTACCCTCGGTTACCCACATGTCGTCTCTTCTTATAAAAATTCTCTTAAATAGTTGTTTATCTTATGCGTTGATGCCTAGTTATGGAAAATTTGCGTATTCAAATCACCGCTTCTTAACCATATGATTTTTTCCCGTTGTTTCCAGTATATCTCAAGTTCACTAAGATGATTCAGGTACTCGACCCTCAGTTCCTTTGGTAGTAGCTTCTTGGTCACATCCCTCATCTTTCTTTGTGTTTCCAGCCTCCTCTGTGCCCCTTCCACCTTACAAACCAGGTTCATGTTGCCTGACCAGTCTCATTTAGCAAGCTCCATCCCACATCCTTCAATTTTTTCCTAAATCTAATTCAACTCCTCCCTCAACCACTGGTCCATAATGATTTTTCTCACATTCTGTCTACCCTAAACTCTTGGTTCTTTTCCAAGATTTGTTCCTTTGAGCTCTTTCTAGTTCCCCATAGTAACTCATGATGCTCTATACACCCCCATTGTCTCCACCCCTCTATGACATCAATTTGATGAAGCGAACAATCAAGGAGGGAGACCTCTACTTCTGACGAATAAAGGAGAGTCAACCCCCCACTCATACCCATATTATCCACAAAAAATAATGTATCCATATTTAGAGTTCTCTTAACACCTTCCAATTCTTTTCTATTACATTCTGTTTCAATGAAAAAGAGTAAATTGGGCTTATGTTCTTGCACGAAACATGCAAAACATAAGCTTTTCGTGGATTGATCAAACCACAGTTCTATGATAGGGACTCACTAGGTAGGGCTAACCATGTCGTCTAGTTCATTGTCTTCATTTTTTTTTTGGCATTTCCACTCGTAAACCATCCAGGTTTATGTGCAATGGATCGGGTTAGGTACAATATCCGAGTATATTAGAACCTGGACTTCCATATGTTTATGGGTTTATGATTTTTTCGAATTCATCTCCTGGTTGGCTAGAGATGACACTTTAAGAGCTAAAAGATGAGGTCTATGTTTTCACCTGATGAACAAAATGCTTTTTCATATATCCAACTTAGGAGGGAAGCTTGATTACACTCTAGGATTTGAATCCAAGATAAAAAAAAAAAAAAGAAAAAAAAAAAAAGTAATGTATACTATTAAAAGCGATATTTAGTGCTCAAACTTCTAAGGGGGGTTGATGAGGGAAGAGGTGACTTGGAAAGTGTTGTCAAATATTCAATTTTAATCAAAGATTATACATTATTTCCAGAAAGTGTTGTCTTTTTGGTCCTATAAAATTTTATGCGAAAAAGGGTGGAATTGGATGTTTTGTGTCCAAGATGTAGGATGAGTCTAGAAACACTGACATGTATGTTATTTGAATGTGAACTTTATAAGAAATGATGGCAAGAGATAGATCTGAGTGAATTTGTCTTTATTTGGGTCTAAGATGAGATGAGGAATATGTAGTATAGAAAAAAGATAAACAGGTTTTTGTCTTGGAAAGAGCAATGATGGAGTTTGGAAGAAGGTATGAAGAGGACTTGAAATTGTTGCCTCACATAGAAAGCGAGAGGGATGGTTAAATGCCAAATAGGCAGGCCAGTTGGAGCATGAAGATACGGTTAAGGTTGGAGTTGCAGGTATGATAGGGAGGGATGTTGTTCAGATTGGTGACAATGAAGTGGGGTTGAGGGTCGGGTTGGTTTGGGGGTAGTTTTCAACCCTCACCAGGAGAGAAGATAAAGTTAAGTGTAGACAGAGTAGGTCTAGGTAAGAAGGAAAATAAGGAGGGGGCGGGGATGCGGGATAATTGAGGTCAATATAGGGGAGGAAGTTGACACTTGTGAAAAGGAATCACAAATGTTATATTGGTGGATGAAATAATTACTTGAGTGGATTCTTGAGTTGATTAGTGAAGCAAGAGTTACAAAAGATATCAATCAAGTTTGATGCTCTTCAGGTGTTACATGTTGAAGAGAAGGACACCAATATGCGAAGGTATACCTTCGCATCATTATAGAGATCATATTTGTGAAGAGCAGGGTGTTTTAACATGGTTGCTCATACTCTAATTAAGGGTTTAAGTGTCAAACTTAACTTGATGGGTTGGTATTCAATTTCCAATTATGATTATATCTTTGTAATTTGTTTTTTTTTTGAGGGAGAATAAACGATATCATTCATCAAAATCAATGTCGTACAAGTTTCGGGGGAAAGTTCACACCTAACCACGTACATAAGCCAGACATAGAAAGAGACGCCCTAGTCAACCTATGAGCGACCACATTTACTGACCTAGGAACAAAAGAGAATATATCATCCTCAAAACGAGACGCCAATTGCCTACAGTCATTAATCAACATACCATAGACATTAGGCATATCGGATCCTAACACGAGATCCGATACCACCACCTTGAATCACTCTCAAACTCGACCTTCCGCAAACCATGTGAAGCAGCCCATCTCATGGCCTCCCTTATCGCCATGGCCCCCACCCTCTTGACCGACCCTCCACCCCCTCTCCATCTCCTCAGCCGCCCTCCAAGCTTCCGGCCGGTCCCATCTGTCGCCAACCATCCTCCTCCATAATACTCCAGCCCCCTTGTCGCACCATCTACATTGATTTTGACAACACCCCTCTCCGGCGGCGGCCGTTCCACAGACGCCCCAC
>JAYMTH010002728.1:0-12064 GCA_036897465.1 Pelargonium australe
AAAACGGAAAACTGCATTATTATTAATCAACCATAATCAAGATGTAGATTACAACCAGAGATTCTAGTGGAAACTTATTAAAACCAGACATAGATTTAGAAACCTGTAAAAATTTGCAAGGAACTAACTCGGTGATTTCAAAACCTGGAGAATTAATTATTCTCGATAATAGCCAATATTAACAACACAAACCCAAATAACTAATACCCCAAACTGAAGTAGCAACCATAAAGCCCTGACAACTCCAAGTCCTAACACGAGACCCATACCGTCTACAATAGCAAAAACATATACCCAAAAACTCCTCAAACCTGACAAACGAGTTCAAATAGTCATTAATCCACTTTGGCCCTCGACTCGCCACCCTGCCAATGGACCGTCACCCCCACTGCAGTGTTGACTCCTATCACTCATTCCTCCAAGCGGACCCTTTCTGATTAGTTTGCCGTGTCATTATCAACGTTTGGTTGTCCATCCCTACCTGCCATACTGATCTCTAGCACGCCATCCTCCTCACATGACATCATCATTATGCCGAACTCCTTCTCAATCTCGACTTCCATATCAGTCACGAACGCCTTTGCTCTTACCCACCAACCTGCCCAAACCCAATCTGATAACAGATCGACGACCTCTCGTGCCTGACCTTGTTCGATCTCCCTTCGTTCATGCGTCGCCGCACGACATCGGCGTCCGCCGCCCAACTAACAATTTGCCGCCTCCTTTAATACCTTTGATACAAAAACCCTAAATATTAACACTGCTATTAGAGAGCAGAGAGCCGCATGCATCGCGTGTACTTATAATAATGATCCTTAAATACAATAACTTAATCAATAAGAATAATTTTGTCTAAATTGGAAAACAAATAAGAAATCCGTTATATAACCAAATCAAACAAAAGAATGAATTAAATTTTGTCATCTACCATTTTTTCCACGGATGCATCAAACATTTGAATGCATTATTACTTATCCATCGAATTGAACATCTAATTATAATCAACTGTTAACATCCAATTCGATCAAACTTAACTTTATTGCAAGAAAAAATTATCCCAAATTTCATATAACATTTTTCATCCCGGCCTAAAAAAACAAAACAAAAGTAACTATGTTGCTTGCAATAACTTAAAATACAATATAATTAACCAAGACATGTTGGACCAAAAATTTAAGTGTTTAGATTCATTTTGAAGTATCGGATTCGAACCTCCTTACTGACGGTATGAGGTGAGGTTTGTATTAAAAAAGAAGAGCTATTCTGATGTGCAGCTCAACCGACAAAAAAAAAAAAAAAACAATATAATTATGTGAAGAAAAAAACTTAAGTAGAATGTATTTTATTCAATGAATCCAAAAAGGAAGAGAAAAAAATAGTTGCCCAAGATCGCCCACCTTTCCTTTTATTGCACGCGCACCGGAAGCTAAACAGAGGCTCGTCGTCGTCGTCATCAGCAAATATAGCATTTGCTGTAGAGAGTCAAAAGCCCGACACACCCTTATTTCGCTCGCTTTCATAGCTGCTCTGCTCCAGCTCCCATTTTCTCTCTCTATCTAAATCTCATATCTTTACGCTCTTTTCGTCTCTCTCTCTCTCTACCTGAATCTCAATCCCCGACCTTTTCTTCCCATTTCTCTCCGGGCCCGTCGCCTTGGTACACAATTGCCATCAAAACCCTAGCTCCATTTCCTGCTCTAAACCCAATCCCGGCCCATCTTCGCTGCTCTGGCGTCGCAACATCGCAGCTCGCACCTCGGTCAAAACCCTAGTCCTGGATCGCGCGTCAAATTCTGGTACTTTTTGGTTACAGATTTGGTGATATGCGTACGTTGGGAATGAGTATAGTGATTGATATGGCTTGGGTCGAGTGCAATTTAATGTCTTTGGTGATTTAGTTGATTGGATTTGGTGTTTTTCGTTTTCACTACTCATGAAATTCACGTATTTTTCTACCGTTGAACTGATTCGAGCTTCTGGGTCCGGTTTATTTGAGGAAAAATTTGAAATTTTGAATTTTGGCTGATGGTTTTTATTAAAACTCTGCAGATCAAAGTGGCTGACGAATTTGCATTACTGTTTTGTTTCCTGGCTCGTGATTTTTGATTTGTAGTAGCTCCGAAGTATTGGGTTGTGCTTGCTTTTTCCCTTCATATTGTTATACACATGAATCTTCCATTTACCAGTCCATGATATTATGTGTATTTCAACATGATTTGGAGTAGGGTTTATAAATATATATATGTTTTAGCACTCTAAAGTATTAGAATTGGGGTCTATCATTTCACTAGTCACAAATTAAGTGGTTCCATACTGTTTTCTTATGCTTTTCCTGTGAATTAGGGCTCTTTTTATTAATTTTATTTTATGTTTTAACAACATTAAATGATGTGTTATTTGTGTTTATATGTTGGAGGGAGCTGGGTGTTCAAATATGTATAATTTGTTGAGTGAAATTTAAATTTTAGCTACCCGTAACTTTAGGTCTTGTTTTATTTCTCCATCAGTAATCTGGGGTTTTAATGTAAGATTTCTCATAACTCTGTGAGTATTATAATTCTAGATGCTACTATTATACACTTTTGAGTTGGGTTTAAAGCCACAAGCTCCTCTGCCAGTCTGTGGTATGTGGACTTCGAAAACTTAGCAAACTATGTCTATGCGGATTACCTGTTGCAAGTCCTAAAGTGGTTATTCTCATATTTCACGCATATGCTTCACACCGAGTATACCGCTGAACTTTAATTTATTGGCATTTTTGTCGGTAGAGTTCAAATTATTAATTTCCCTAAGTGTCATTTAATGCTTATCTTAACCTCTAAAGTGTCATTTAAAGCTTACTTTGCATTTAGGTTTAGTTGCACAATTAAGTGAATCAATGAATACAATATAGATGACTTCATTTGAATCATAGTATAATAATTTTAGGGTAACTGTTTTGGTTTTATGCTACTGCTTCGCTTTTGCTCTACATTTTTTATTTCATTCATATCCTTGTTTCACCGGTCAAATGATGTGGTGTTTTGCTTATAGCTTCTGTCACGGTCTGAATGGTTAGATGTTGATGCAACAAATTGGGGCTTCCAGAGGCTGGGATATATGTACACAAGCTAAGAACTAATCTGTAGACAGATGAAGTTTTCAAATTACGTTCTATAATTGTCGATAGAAGGTGATCAATACATAATTTTGAGTTTTAGGTACTATGATTTCTCCCCTGTGTTGGTCTACTTATAATTCTCTTCATTCAATCTTCTTTACTTAATTTTCACATATTTGAATACGATATTATCCTAAGGCTTTGCTGAAATGATATCATTGCCAACAGTTTCGTTATGATTCATTGCAGTTTGGCTTGCACAGCTCCTTGTAGCGATTCAATGTTGGGTGCAGTATGCCGGTAATTGCTGGAAGAAATGCAAAGGTATCATACTACCAACTGCAATAGTGCAGTTAATAACAATGCAAGTGGTGGAGCATCGGGTAGGGATTCTGCCCGAGCTGATTCATCTTCGTTGCCAAATAATTTCTCCCTTAACCCTAGGTAATAAAAAGTTCTCCTGGGATAATTGTTGTTAACATTATATTCTTTCTCCCCTTTATCTTTAGAAGTAATATGTTTTAGTTATTTATGCATACGCCTTCTTCCAATTGTTTTTGTATGGTTAGTTGATTGCATGCTTTCTGTAACCCAGTGAGTTATTTTTATGCATGCAGGCGGTCATCTCAGCTTGGGCCTTACAAATTGAAGTGTGATAAAGAACCCTTGAACTCCAGGTCTCTCTTTCTCTCTGCAATAACATAACTCTATCTGTTTTCTTGTAAAAAAAATTATTTGTGCTTGTTAATTTCCCTTTCACGTGAAATTTCAGCTTTCTTATTTGTTCTTTTAGAGCATTGATCTTCATAAAAAATCTTTTTTTAACTTTGAACTGGAACTGTGTCATATGACCATATAATAGTCATCATTGATAAGAAGTTTATTATTTTTTTCTTTCCTATCTCATTCTATGAATTCTGGACACAAGCATGAGCACAGCATCATAAACTCCTGATATGATACATTGTTATACATGTTACCTGATGCAAGGATACGGAAGTTTGTGGAGAGTGTTGGTATTGGATTTGTATTTGATAAGATATGCTCAAATACAATTGCAATATGTTTTAGATATGTTATTTTACATGTTGAGACTTGTTAATGGATGTTGGGATACGCTACCCTAATACATATTCATGGGATCATGGCTGAATTTTTAAACACTACCCAAATATGTATAATTTTTTCGTGTCTGAAGTTGCAAACCTTGCATTCTATTATCCACCTCCCAGTTTTCAGTCTGCATAATTTTGCAATATCTCCAAGGCTCTAACATCTTAATCTGATTCTCTCCAACTTTAATTTGCATTCCAAGTAGATAATGCCGAATGGTCGATCTGACATTCTTTTGTTTTCTGAATGTCAATACAATATATATAATATCCTATTCGATCTGACACTCTTTTATTTATTGTTATATAACGTATTTCAATGTGTAATATCCTAAATTTGATGAAATTATGTGTTGCCATGTTCATATCATGCCGTATCCGGAGTCCATATCCATGGAACATAGCATTTTATGTTCTTGGAGTTTTTAACATGACATGAGCAGGCTAGCTGATAGACACACATCCATATGTGACTTTGAGTACTTGTTTGTACGCCTAGGATTATGCATGTTTTTGTTGGGAATCATGTGTTCCAAAAATCTTTCGTTTCAATTTATTCCGATTCTAGTTGTAGTGGATTTTGTTGTAATTATAAACTTTAAAGTATGCTATGACAAAAAGAAAAGCCTAGAGTTTTAACTTTTTTCTGCCTTGGAAAAATTAATGTTAGTATAGTTAGTGATTAGTTAATCGGCATCTTCATTCAAAAATTATTATTTATTACTTCAACCAAATATTATAGAACTCAATTCTCTTTCTTAGAAAGAACTCATTTGTATTTATTTCTCTTTTCACGTGATATTGCCCATTTTTTTTTTTTTTATGCCAAACTATTATTTGATGATACTCAACTATCAGACTCGGGCCTCCTGATTTTCATCCCCAAACCCCAACTTGCCCAGAGGAGACTCTCACCAAAGAATATGTGCAGTCGGGATATAGGGAGACTGTTGAAGGCCTTGAGGTATACTTTTATTTGCAATTAAGTTCTCTCATTTATTATCATGGTAATTGGTAGCACACGGAGATTTATTGACTAGCTGGTTAATGGTTTTGTTCCTTTTATGTATTTCCACTGTGTTATCTCTAAATTCCTAAGCTAAATGTTTGTTTAATTCTTATATGATGTTTTGGGACAACAATTAAGTAATTTTTTTCCTATTAACTCTTATATAAAAAGAATAATATTTTTTGTCAATAACTCGATATACACTTACCTATTGATTCATCTTATGGCTGTTCTTATTTAGTAGTGGTGATTTTTTTTGGGGGCATATTTTATGTTTGTATTTCATGTTTTCAGCGTTAAGATCTTTGAGTTCAAACAGTGAGATAATGGTCACTAGGATAACCTCTTTTCATGTTTTTTGTTTATGCTTTTAACTTTTATTTTTCTTGTCTGTTTTACATTTTTAAACTATGAGCATAAAGAAAATTGCCCTTGCACTTCATATTCAAACATCTATTCTGTAACAATTGTAATGATGTCTCCATAATTTGCTTTTATCTAACTGGATATTCTGTACTGAAATTGTCAGGAAGCTAGAGAGATCTCATTGTCTCAGGTTCAGTCTTTTAGTAAGCCAGTTGTTGTGAAGTGTAAAGAGGTAGTTTATTTATTTATTATTATTCATGAAACATTGATGTTTGTTGCTTTAAAGTTCTGCAACTTTTATGTGTGATCGAACACTTTTTGTTATGATTTGCAGGCTATAAGAAAATGTCTTAGAGCCATCAATGAGTCTCGTGCTCAAAAGCGCAAGGGGATACTTTTTTTTTTTTTTTTTTAATTTATTATAGATTACTGATGGTCACAGAATCTCAGTCAAGAGTTATTTGTCTGAAACTATACCAACCAATCAAAGTATAACAATTCATAAAACTGCTCTAAATTCATTGGGGGTAGGAACAAGTGATATACCTAATGATGTGTCATCTTTTAATCGGATGGTTGAGTTTCATCCAATAATTCCTTGACTGAGATTGAATTTATTATTACATATGAATCAAATATTAAATTCAGACCTTTCCCTTGATTGTTTTATTTCGAATTAATATGTTATATGCCCATGCATTATACAGTGGTATTTTGCTGTGGAAATTGAAGCTGTACGTGTTAATTCATATTTCATTTGACAGGCGGGGCAAGTGGATGGGGGGCCTCTCTCCGGTTCTTTATTAGCTAAGCCTGGCATCTTTCCTGAACAAAGGCCTTGTAGTGAAGACTTCAGGAAGAAATGGATCGAGGTATATTTATATTACTAGAAGGCCGTAAATGTGATATAATGAATTGATAATGTCTCAAGTCATTCTTATCTTCCAATGAACTTTTTTTTATGTTAATATAGAGCACCAAATAGCAATGTATCGATGTGGCTTGTTGGCTGAACTTTAGTTGTTTTGGTTGTCAACTTGTCATAATTTAATGTCTTTGGATTTTGATATGTTGATGGTTGTTTATGTCCTAACAATATCATGGTCACCTAGTTTTTCCTTTGTGATCTATGAAACACCATCTAACTTGAGATTTGCAAATTGGATTTGCTCCAACTTGTTTTGCTAATCAATTCGTGAACTTTATTTAATAAATTAAAAAATACAATCGGATTCATCCAGAATCTTCAATTGGTTTTGTGAATCTAATGCCTCCTCCAACTTCATCTCTTCTGCACATCCATCTCTTAACTCTCTCAAACAGTTGAACCTCTTCTCCTGCCATAAAAACATTCAATCACTTTCTTTCTCCTCTACCTCCTGCCATTTTCTCCAACAACAAACAGTCTTCTGTGAATCTTGTAATTGAGAATTGCAGGGACAATTTAAGAAGAAGTCACAGAGTAAAGAAGTGGTTGGGGTCTCTTTGTGGTGCTCTTCTGATGAGACAAGTATAAATTAAAGAGATAATATTACATATTTTCAAGGTAAAAGGGTAATGGGCAATGGGTCAAGGGAATGTTTGTCATGTATGAAAGGAAGATGAATCACATGATATTATGTAATACATAATGTTAGCGGGTCCTGGATCCTTAATTAATTATGTGAGTTTTTATTACTTATTTGTATGACATATTTTAATGTGTGTGTGTGTGTGTGTATATATATAATATTTTAAATTAAAAATTAATGTCCCGACTTATTGTGTCCTCTGTTTTTTTAAAATGGTGAATCACTTGTTCATATCACATTGATTATTGTGTCCTGTTTTCGAAATCTGGCTTCAAAGTATGGTTTAATTTTATAATTTCACTAATGTTATTCCATATTCGTATTTGTTTGCAGGCTTTATCACAACAGCATAAGCGACTACGTTCCTTGTCTGATCATGTTCCTCAAGGGTATAGGAAGAAATCCCCTTTTGACGTTCTTATTAAGAATAATGTTCCGTTGCTGAGAGCAACTTGGTATATCAAAGTAACATACCTAAACCAGGTATAAGCTATTTCTGAGTTATGCGCTGTAATTTTTTATTGCCTTTTAACATTGGAAGGTGGCTCATCATGGTTGTATTTTGCAGGTCCGACCTAGTTCTGCCAGTCTTTCTTCGGGAGTGCCTGACAAAAGTCAGTTGTCCCGCACAGAACTCTGGACAAAAGACTTAATTGAATATTTGCAAGGCCTTCTGGATGAGTTTATCTCTGGAAATAGTTCTCTTCCTATTCCTCACAGCAGAGATCGATCACCACAAATGCTTTACGCTGGGTCGGTGCAGCACAGGACAGGTCCAACATCTACAGTTCATAATGGAGAGGAGCCTTCTCTACATTTTAAATGGTCGTATGTTGTACGGGTTTTGCAGTGGCACCTTGGGGAAGGTCTTCTATTTCCTTCTCTCATCATTGATTGGGCTCTGAGTCAATTGCAGGTAGTGTTTTCAGCATGTTTATATATATTTTTTATAACCCATTTGAAACGAGCCTTAACAAATGCTCCAGATGAGAATTTTCAACAACATTTAACAGACGTGCATTCTAAGCATTCCTGATTTCATAGTTTGGGGTTAACTTGTGTATGTAATCTCTTCCATTCCAGGAAAAAGAGTCGCTTGACATTCTACAGTTGCTATTGCCTATCATATATGGTGTCTTAGAAACAGTTGTCCTGTCTCAGACTTATGTACACACTCTTGTTGGAATCGCTATTCGTTTCATACGCGAACCTTTTCCAGGAGGATCTGATCTAGTGGATAATTCTCGGAAGGCATATACTAATTCTGCTCTAGTTGAGATGATTCGGTACTTGATACTGGCTGCACCTGATACATTTGTTGCACTTGATTGCTTCCCTTTACCACCCTGTGTGGTATCTCATGCAGTAAATGATGGGAGTCATATATCGAAGGCCTTTGAGGATGGAGGCAAAGTTAAAGATGGTTCAGTAGAAGTTGGATTTGGATTCAGGAGTAAACGGCTGGATGCTCAATACGAGTCTTTGTCATTTAATGCTGTTGTATCATCCATCCAGAAACGGGCAGCAAGTCTTGCAAAGGCAGCAAGCCGTGGTTATCCTGGTCGTAATGTGGCTAAGGCTGTTCAGGCTTTGGATAGAGCTCTTGTGCATGGAGATGTTAGAGGTGCTTCTAAATTCCTATTTGAAGATCTTCGTGATGGAGCTGTTGATGAAGGTTGGATTTCTGAAGTTAGCCCATGCTTAAGATTATCATTGAAGTGGGTTGGGACTGTGAGCTTGTCATTGATTTGTTCTGTATTTTTCCTTTGTGAGTGGGCAACTTGTGATTATAGGGATTTTCGGGTTGCCCCACCTCATGACGTGAAATTTACAGGTAGAAAAGATTTGACCCAAGTATATATTGCAATTCGCATTTTAAAACAGTTGGGAGACTTTCAAAGTTTTCCTCGACGAAAGGATGGTAGCAGCCTGGGAATCAATAGCCTTGCAAAAAGTTTTAGTCGACATGATAGTTCTTTTGGCCAAGCTTCATGGGGAAACAGTAGTGAATATAGAAACAATTCAAAAAGTATGGATACTAGAAGTCTAAATATGTCTGATATATTTGAAAGTCCTGGACCCTTGCATGACATAATAGTTTGTTGGATTGATCAACATGAAGTGCATAAAGGGGAAGGTATCAAGCGCCTTCAGCAGCTCATAGTGGAACTTATACGCTTTGGTATTTTTTACCCTCAGGCATATGTGAGGCAGTTAATAGTTAGTGGAATTATGGATATGAATGGACCTCCAATTGACTTGGATAGAAGGAAGAGACATTATCGAGTCCTGAAGCAGCTCCCTGGGCATTTTTTGCGTGATGCATTGGAAGAAGAGAGGATTGCTGAAGGGCCTCAACTTTTGGAAGCCATGCAAGTTTACTCAAATGAACGGCGCCTTGTTCTTCGTGCCCTTCTTTCTGATCAGTACGAAAGTGCAAATATATCTGCTCAGAAGCGGAAACAGCAGTCGGGTTCTGAAAGAGATGGTGCTTCCCATGTATTTATTGACAAGTGGAAAACTGTTCAGTCATCCCCAAGTATAACCTCCTCTAGAAGTTTGAAGACTGATGCTAACAGTGAAGAACTTAAAGCTGCCATCACCATGCTATTGCAGCTCCCAAATTTTGATGCATCCATAGATACAGTCCTGGATGATTCTCAAGGGAGTGTTAAGCGATCTGTTAGTTCAATTAGCAGTAAGGTGGACATAGTTGAAGCTACGCCTGGTTGTGAAGAATGTAGAAGGGCAAAAAGACAAAAAATGAGTGAGGAAAGGAGCTCATACCTACAAGCACATTCTCCGTCAGATGATGAAGATACATGGTGGGTAAGAAAAGGGTCTAAATCCTCTGAGTCTCTCAAAGTCGATCCTCCACTCAAAGTAACCAAGCAGGTAGCCAGGGGCAGACAAAAGATTGTGCGTAAAACTCAGAGCCTTGCTCAGTTAGCTGCTGCTAGGATCGAAGGTAGCCAGGGGGCATCTACTAGTCACATATGTGATACCACGGTAAGCTGTCCTCTCCATAGGCCTGGGTTGGAAGGAGAAACCCCCAAAACCATGGATGGGATCAGGACTAGGCATTGTGGAGATATTGTTTCTATTGGAAAAACATTAAAGCAGTTGCGTTTTGTGGAGAAGAAATCCATTACAGTTTGGTTGACAACTGTGATCAGGAAGCTTATTGAGGAGAATGAAAAAAATGCGGCTAAGGTTGGCCAGTTTAGTAGGTCTCTAAATACAATTGATGATAAGAGCTTTACAAGGTGGAAACTTGGGGAAGATGAGTTATCTGCTGTACTGTATTTATTGGATGTCTCTAATGATTTAGTTTCAGCCGTCAAACTTCTCCTGTGGTTGTTGCCAAAGGTTGTTTGTGGTCACAATTCTACAGTTCATAGTGGAAGGAGTATGCTGATGGTTCCAAAAAACGTGGAAAGCCATGGCTGTGATGTAGGGGAGGCATTTCTGCTGTCATCCTTCCGAAGGTGCATTATCAAACTCCTTGTCAATGAAATTTATGCTTACATCTATATATTTATATGTTTATAATTAAGATTTATATTTTACAGTACAACTTGTTTCACCATCTTATCTGTGTATTATAATAGATTTTTTCCTTGTACAAATAAATGGAAGTATGACCCTGCAAACGCCTATTAGTTCTAATCTCTCTGCTAGTTGCCTCATTTCCTCGTGAAATTCAATTCTAGTATAATCATATGAGATTATTGTTCCACATTAATATACGCTTTCTATCAAAAATAGTTTTTATGTCTGAAAATATTAAATATTTAAGAACCAATACATGAACCAAAATTGGATACTTTGATGCTCTGAGTGAACATGTTTTTGGAACTATATATTAATTGGAAAGCATTAATCTCTATTTGGAAGGAGTATAATGCACGTATACTGTTGTAAAACTACATACTAGTGTTTTCTTATTTCTATTTCCATAAGTTTTGGAAGTATTTATCATCTGAACTTACTTTTAGCAGTATGCTGAGTTAGCAGGGATGAAATATATTAGGATGCTTGTCAGGTAAGCTCACATAGCTGCATTTTCTAGAGTCTCCTCTCATATCTTAGAACATGAACTAGAAATTGTAGAAATAGGAAATATCTTCCATGCATTTAAAGGACCTATTGTATCTTTAATGGAAATTAGTTCTCTCCTCAGCCTGATTCAATAACCTAATTTTACATACGACATGACCCCACTCATGTGTACAGTAGTATTTAAGGCTCTTGTCATTTGATTCTGTTATATACGGCTTGGCTTGCACCTATGGCGATATTAGAACAAAATTAAATTTCTGTTCTGCTAATTGATAATTCATTATGATGATTTTGGTTCAGGTATGAGAACATACTTCTTGCAACAGATCTAATTCCTGAAACCTTGTTTGCTACAATGAATCGTGCTGCAGCAATTATGGCTTCCAATGGAAGAGTTTCAGGTTCACAAGCCTTAGTTTATGCCCGGTATCTGTTAAAGAAATATGGTAGTGTGGCTAGTGTCATTGAATGGGAAAAAAGTTTCAAGGCAACATGTGATAAGAGACTTCTTTCTGAACTTGAATCTGGACGATCATTGGATGGGGAATTGGGCTTCCCAATAGGAGTTCCTGCTGGCGTTGAAGATCTGGATGATTTTATCCGTCAAAAGATAAGTGGAGGACGGTTATCCAGAGTGGGCATGAACATGAGAGAGATAGTGCAAAGACATTTTGAGGAAGCCTTTCATAGTTTTTATGGGAAAGACAGAAAGCTCTTTACTGCTGGTATGCCAAAAAGTCAAATAATGGAAAAATGGGATGATGGATATCAGATAGCCCAACAAATAGTTAATGGACTGATGGAATGTTTTAGGCAGACTGGTGGGGATGGTCAAGGAGGGGCA
>JAYMTH010002729.1:0-12063 GCA_036897465.1 Pelargonium australe
CCATCTCCCTGACCCCGCCCTCGACGCCCTCGTCTCCCTCTCCACCGACGACGACCTCGCCGTCATGCTCGACGAGCTCCACCGAATATCTACATCTTCCTCCTCCCGCATCCGGTTGTTCCTCTTCTCCCCCAAACCCTATCCTCTCCACGACTCTATCTCCTCCCACTCCTCGATTTTTCACCACCCCAAGACTGAGGCTTGGTTCCACGACGCCCTCAAGAGCGCCAAGATAATGCAAAAGGGACGCAATTGCTGTTTTGATGGGTGTGGTGCTTCCGAAAATGGCGCTGATTCGGGAAATAGTGGGGCTGAGTCCATTGTTCTGGATACGAGCTCTTCTTTTGGTTCCACTTCATCTTCTGTTTCTTCTGCAAATTTGCCACCAATTAAGACTTCTCAAATTGGTGATGGTGTTGTCAGGTACTCTGAGCATTTCCTTTTGCAAATTCAACGTTCATCAATCATTTATATTATAGTACTTGTTATTTGTTCTTGCTGTTAATGCTCAACAATTTAGACAATGACATGAACAAAAATGAAGTTCTTATCATCTTAATTGGGGAATTGTATTTACAGTGATAGCAGTGTTGTTACTGCTTCCACTGAGAATATGTCTCCTTCCAGCTATGGTGAATCGGATCGGAGAGCCTTTGCTTGTTCCTCTGGTTTCCAGATGCAGAAACCACTTCAAGCTCTTGTTTATCCACAATTGGATCAGAGGCAGCATCAGCACTTGCAATTTGTTCATTCAGATGCCCATTACATGCCCCACTATGGAGTCAGTGTATTGTCTGCTTCATCTTACTATCCAATGTATCAAGCCCCACTGCATCAACAGCCTCTCCATTATCAGCCCAATCAACCATATCCTGGGTACCTTTTGCCAGTTGGGCAGCCACAAGTTGCACAACCTTACAATGTACCCGTCCATTACGGATTAATGGGCACTGCAACTACGTCCCCTTGTCAAGCCTCGATACATCCAAATGCTACCATGACCCCGCCCTCAAGTGCTTATGAGGAACTCACACCCGAATTAGCCTCACAAACTTACATAACATCTCCTGAGGCGAGCCCACTTGGTCACCTTCAATCTATTGAAAATCCGCAAAAATCAACAGGTCTTCCTCAAATGCATCTCCAACCCCAGGCAACTGCTAACTGCAGTAATGAGATTGATGACGACCTTGCACGTGACCTAATATACAAATCTCAGCCTCCACCTCCCACGTACCAGACCATGACCAAGGCCACAACAGTACTGTTGTCCGAGGCTTTAGCTCAGTTACATACAGCAACATGAAGCAGCATATCAGAACCTCAGAGCCACTTTGAGTCAGTTTCTGGGATCAGATGAATTTGGATGAAATGTTTTGGTAACTTTAAAATTTCCTCTTTGTTTTGGATTTTGTACTAGTATTTGTAGTTTGCTGTTATAGAAACAAATAATTTTGTTTCTTTTTATTTTCTTACTTGGTGCCAAATTATTTCTGTTGGTGCTAATGTTGTATAAAAACTGATCTCACTTTATGTGCTCAGATGTTATGTTAAAAGTCCTTTCAATTGCCTAAAAATATTGTGCGAGATTATTATTTAATATCATTTTGCATAGTTCATCCTTTGTGTATGGGGGTCAGGATTCATTGCATATGAATTACCATTCTTCAAGTATAAATGTATGAAGAGAATTGAATTAACACGTCACATCTTGTAAAAAAATTCATGATGGATTATGTTTTGTTATGTCTCCTCTCTCTGAATTTTCTGTGACAAAAGAGGTCCACCCTAGTTTCGAATGGGCGCATAGCTCTTTTGTACAAAAAAAGGTCCAATGGGTGTCATAGCTCTTTTGTACTGTTTGGCTGTTATCGTTTGGGTGATTTTGTTGGTCTGTTAGTTTGAGATCTCCCTCTGAACTGTTCATATATTGGTTTTTAGCTTCTCTCATGAAATTCTGTGATCTGTCTTTGTTCCAATGATCGATGCTGGTATCTTACCTGAATTCTTATGACGTGTGATGAGAACTTCTATTCTCTATTTTGTTCCTGTTATGTCTGGATTTTCTCCTTTTTCCATGGTTGATGGAGTGATGGTGTTTTGGTGTGGTGACCTTTGGCATTGGTCTTGCTTAATGTGGTCTAGAAGCCATGTATGCTACTCTGTTGCTGGTTTTTGTATGGTTCAATTCGTTATATGGGTGATACTATTTTGTCAAGCTGCTTCAGCTTCAGGATTGTATTACACATTATGATCTCATTTGGCTTATATAAAACAAGCAAACCAACTGTATTCCATATCATTACTTTTTACTGATTAGCTACTGTGAAAACTTGATATAACATCTGTTAGCTACCATATTATAATATAATGAGATGAAAATTTGAGGATGGTACACAAATGTTTTACTGAAAACATGGAACTGTTGGGTATATTTCTTATCTAGGATAGATGGTTCTTGACTGTTGTGGTCAGTCTGTGCATGTACCCAATTTGTCTAATTGATTTGAGACATGCTTCATTGAAGGTCTTCTTTCAGGACACACATGAACACAAGCCAAGCCAAGTTGGAGCGCAGCAATTATTTCTTGTTTGTTCAAATCATAACCAAGGCAAGGGTCTAGGAGATCTCGAAGTGGCTTCCCTTTCTCAATGCCGAGTTGAATCCATCCAACAAGATCACTCCCTGGAGAACGCATTTGGAGCAACGGGGACTTTCTGGAAATCATTTCCAGTAAAATCACTCCATACGAGTAAACATCCCACTTCTGCGATGGCTTTGCAAGTCTTGAGGCTTCAGGGGATTGATAGTATGTGTCTGCAGAACTGGTCGCTGGAAGCATATAGGGAGAACTCTGTTGTGGTGTTTGGACTAGTTGTGGTTCAGCAAGGCGACTTAGTCCAAAATCAGAGATGTGAGGCTTCATATCGTTCCCGAGGAGTATATTGCTAGGCTTCAATTCTCCATGGACGTACTTTTTGGTACTGTGATCATGGAGATAAGCCAACCCTCTTGCTATGCCTTTCATGATTCTCAGACGAACAGGCCATGAAAGAGGTTTTGAGCTCACAATCCCTGCCTTTCCTGATGAGATTTGAAACACAAGTAAGATAATGACGACTCAACTTTTCAGTATAACTATAGGAAGCAAGACTTACCATGAATTGCAGTTGCAAGATCACCATTTGGTATATAGTCGTAGATGAGTAGCTTCTCGTGGAGAGACCAGCAATAAGCGCGGAGAGTTACAATATTTGGATGCCTGATCTTCCCAATTGCTTCAACTTCAGTCTGGAACTCCTTAAACCTTTGAGAGCTTCCGTCGCCAATTCTTCTCACAGCTACTGTTCTTCCATCTTCAAGCACAACTTTATATACAATCCCGATTCCACTCTTTCGCAGAAGAAAAGCAGATGCTTTTAGCAGTTGGTCGAGACTGAAGTTTACTTGCGAATCCAATGGCACAAAATCGCACTGTTCCCTGTTTTCTGATAGAGTTTCCATGTCACTTTTAGTGAAGCAGAACAACTCCTTTCTAATCATCAGTGCATCTTCAAAGTTACAGCCATAGGCAAGTTTGCCCTCATTGGAGCTGCTGGAGGCATAGGCCTTTCTATACCAATAAGAGAACAAAATTCCCACAAGGCAAATTCCTACTGTGGCGACCGCCACAGCTGTGGCCAGACCTGCTTTGCCTTTGTTATGCTTGGCGTTGTTTGATGGGTTATGAAGGAAGGATTGGGAATCCAAATCTCCCGAACAGGCGGTTTTAGATGGAGGTCCACAGAGCAGAGGGTTCTCTAGAAATGCTGTCGGTCCTACGCTTTGTAGAGCACCCTTCTGTGGGATTTTACCAGTAAGGTTGTTGTAACTTAGATCTATATAAAGTTTCAGTGGAAGATTTGCTAGGCTTTCTGGAATAGGGCCAGTGAGGAGATTATGAGAAAGGTTAAGAGCTCCTTGCAAGCTGGACAAGCTGCCCATGTCATCAGGTATCAAACCGCTTAATCTATTGAACGAAAAATCGAGCTTGGTAAGAGAGACAAGACTAGTTCCTATGCCATCTGGTAAGGAGCCAGTGAAATTGTTATGACTGAGAACAAGTACCTTAAGTTTCTTGCATTGTTGTATTGATGCAGGTATTGAACCACTGAATGAGTTTTGTGAAAGGTCCAACTTTTGCAGCGAACTAAGCCTTCCCATCTCGGGAGGAAGTGTCCCGGAGAATGAATTTCCCGAGAGGTATAAGCTCTGTAGCCCTCTTGCGTCGAAGAGTTCAGCTGGCAGGCTTCCAGAAAACATGTTGTTCCTGAGATTGATATGGCGGAGCGAAGAGAGCTTCCCAAGCGCCGGTGAAAGGAAGCCAGAAAGATTGTGGTTCGGGAAGCTGATCAAAACAACCTTATCCTCCATGCATCTGATTCCTTTCCATGCACACGGGTTCACGTCCGAAGAGTTCCAATTATCCAGAGAACCCTGTTGGTACACAGACTCTCTGAACGACAGAAGAGCAAGGCCTTCATCATTTACACAACCCACAAGAGCACAGTAGCAACCAAACAGCAGGAAAATCAAGAAAAGCATAGCTGTGTTTGCTGGTTATTTGTTTCAGGGATGGCAGATATTTGAAAGAGAAGAAGGTTCTCTCTCTATATATATATATAAAGCTTTATTGTATTTTGGGGTCCAATATTGGACTTGTTATATGACTTGTCAAGGGTATACTAGTTTCTAACTCGTCTGGTTTACTACAGGATAATGATTGGAGATATCAACACCGGTTGAGAGGCTTGAACCTGAGATCTCGGGGATCCAAAGCACCTTAAACCGTTTGATCCAGTGGGTGTTGGTAAGGATAAATTATAATCTTTTTTGGATTTACAGTGCGGCTTTGCAATAATACATGTTTCACTTTTGTGTAAATGTTAGAGCAATTTGGGTCAAATATGTATGTATTATCCATGAGTGCACTTCCTTTAATTAAGACTTAAGAGCAAAGTTATGTATGTTTGTTAAAAGTTGGTGAGCATGGGTTAATTGGAGATTAGCATGCTTAAACACTCATTATTGTTTCAAATGAGCATAATATTTAGGTAATTTCCTATATAGTTTGGTACTATTGACATACATGTTAAGAACAAGATGGTCTGAGAGAGATGGGTTTGGCCTATATATATGTTACAGGCGTGATCGTAGGCGCAAAAATGGAGTCAAGGACTGTGTAGTTGCAGTGATTGGTGGGGACGGCTTGACTCCATTTTAGCAGTCTTTGATTTTAGTTTGGGCTCTCTCCAAAGTCCAATGTGAATATTCAAATATCAGAAACTGCAATGGAAGTATATATGCACAACGTTTTTTTTTAACGTAGTGCGTCGAATATGGTGTCTTTTATACTATGAATCGAATCGAAAATAACAAAAATGAACAAAAAAGAGTATTAGTGAAACATGCTTGTATAAGCTAAGAGTTCTTGAATGTTTGTTCCTACTCTTGTCATTCACACCACAATCTTCTAAATTTTTGTTCGTTGCGGTGGTGCGCTATTAGCCATGAGTGTGTCTGATTATTCATGTGTACTAGAGATCTAATCAATACAGTCTCATAGGACTAGTAGCACTCCACTCTTATATAAGCGAGTTTATCAAGTGTATCAGTAAATAATGCACCATACATAACGATTATGAATCTCAATGAGAGTTTAAAACTTAACTTTTCAAACATTTGCATATTTGCACAATCTCACGTGATAAACTATTGACTTATTTTTTTACTCATATGAACTTACTTTCATGAATTTCTAATCACATAGGCTGGGTTCTCATACTTATCATTATCGTTGATTTCTCATATTGATTTAAGTCTCAATCTCTTTGATGTATCATATATTAACTTCCTCTCAAGAGGTTTGGTTAGATGATCGACCAAATTCACGTATGATTCACATAATCTATGAAAATTATTTCATCTTTTAGCAACAACTTTATAACTTCATCTCTCAAATAAATGTGTTTATTTTTGTCATTATAAGACTTTTATTTTATTTGTTGCAATAGTGATTGCAACTAACAATCGCAATGCATAAACGTTGAAAATGTTGGTCTGATTCAACCAAAACTTAAGAAATTTTTAACCAAACAACTTCATTATCAACCAACTCTAAAACTACAAATTTATATTCCATTATAAATCGAACAATAATAGTATGTTAATTGATTGAAAGTCACATCATCTCACTAAGAGTAAACACAAAATTAAATGCAAACTTTTTCTCATATGAAGTAAATTAAGATCCAATTAACATTACTATACCAAGATATGTTGGGTCAAGTGGTTTAAAGTTTAAACACTTTAGATTCCTTGTGAGCTCTCAAGTTCGAGTCTCCTTGTCGACAATATAGGGTGAGATTTGTGGGGTGAGGTTTAGGGTCACGCTTTTTTTGGGAGTGAGTAACATTGTTATTTTGAGTATGATGTACCGTTGCTGATCAGAAAAAATAAATAAATTTTTTAATATTATTATAGCCCTCTAATATCGTGGGAAGTCCACTATATAAGATACCACGACTCACGACAAGTGTAGTCCAACGATCCCCATTAAATTATAAGTATATTTATTCAATCTACAAATTGAATCGGTTATGTCGAGTCGAATAAAATTCACCATCTGAATAAAACTCCCAATAATTTGTTCATATTTTGATTGAGCCAAATGATCACATGTACTTTTCATCCATTGAATGTTAGTTTACTTACAAGTGTTATACAACCGAGCTTACAAGTGTTCCATCGAAATGATAGAGCTTTTAAAGAAATTTCTCAACATAAAGTTCTCGTGTTAATATTGCACCTTTCTCATTTTTCACGATTTTGACACCCAATATAACATTTCTCGCTCCCAAAATTTTCATGTTCAGAAGCAAAACAACTTTTGGTACAACATTCAAAGTATAAATGTGAGGGTGAATGTGACTCCTCTGATAATTGTTTTTCTACAAAATAGAATTTCACATAAAAAAACACTAGCAAAAGTTTGTATCCCTAGAAGCACAATCATACAATATGTGTTGGGCTTGTCCATCTAGTCTGAGTCGTTTTTTTTATATTATAAGTAAATGTATAAGCCGAGACTCGAACTTTAGATATCTGGAGAAACAAACACTTTAAGTCAATTGTTCGATGATAATTGATCCCTAGTCTGAGTCGTGGATACAAAGATTCAAAATTCCTGATCGAAAGTCGAAACCTTTGATACAGGGATCCCAGAGTCGTATGTGGTACTGGATCTTTGGGCGTGGCATGAATTTTGCCTCTGATGTGTTCTTTAATACCTCCAAAATACTATTAATTCCATAACACACACTGACAAAACTGTCTTTATGTCACTACCAAAATTTCCATAGTTTTTTTCAGCAAAAACATGCATTTTTTATTTTTATATCTATGTGTCCATTTTCCGAAGGATGAGAATGTCTGGTCGATACTTTCGATCCCATTTGCCGTTTTATCTTTATTTCTTCCATATTTTTCTTGAACTCAACGACCTCTTCTTCTCAACATCCAGCTTTCACTTCTAAATATTATATAAACAAATTCAAATCAACATTCTCTCCCAAAACCATCTTCATCATCAACACATGCTCTTCAGGTTTGTACATCAATTTTAGCTGTTGGGTCTTTCTCATTTGTTAATTACAAGAATCTTGGTGCTGAAACTGCCAAGACTTGCTTTCAATTTGTACTGAAATTTTGTGTGTTTTTTGGGGTTTGTAGATTAGGGTTATGATGCAGTGGAGAGAGAGTGAGAGCAGGAGAAGAATGGGGTCTGTCAAAGAAGCTATAAATTCTTATGGAGAAAAGATTCTTGATGGCACTTCTTTGAAAAACCCTAACACCCACATGAATTCTCCTGAGGTATATACATATACATATATCTATATATCTATATATTTCACAATTTCTAAAACTAGATGTGACCCTTTTTGTTTATCTTTGCATTGCATTGAATGTGAATTGATTTGCATTTGTTTTCTTGATGAAGACCTCTTCAAGAACCATAGACCTCCATGTTGCAAGAAGGGACATTTTTAGGTTCAAGGAGAGCAGGGTCGCCGCGGAAGATACCAAAGTGCAAGCTCAATTCGAGCTTTCGAATGCCAAGAAAACGGTCAAGGATCTATCTGTGTTGATAGAGGAGTCTAATTCCAAGGTGAAGGCTAAGATGAGAGACATGGAGGCTATGAAGAAGCCGGCGAGGTGTGAAGTTGGGAGCAATAATGCTGAGTACGAGGTTGTGATGAGGGAGTTGGAGCAGATCAAACAGGAGGTGAGTAAGCTCAAGATTGACATGGCTTCTGTTTTACAAGAGAAGTCACAAGCTGTGAGAGAATCCGAGGCCTCAAGATCGAAAATGCTGTCTTATTTGAGCTCTGCAGAGGCGCTCAGGGTGGAGATCGAGGAAGCGAGTGAGGAGCAAGTGATTGTTGAGTTGGCGCGGATTGAGGCCTTGAAAGAATATGGCGCGATTCAAGCTAACAGAGAGAAGGAAGCTGAGGAGTTCTTGACAGCATCGGAGTCCGCCAAGAAGAAGATCAAAGATCTCAAGGAAGAGATTGATCAATCCAAAGAAGTGGAAGCTAAATTGGCTGTCACAATGTCTGATGTTGATGTTTTGCAGAGTGAGCTTAAGCTCATTAAGGACATGAACAAAAAGGTTCAAAGGCTCGATAGCTTGAAGAAAATTGATTCGGGATCATCTAATTTGCTGCAGGAAGTGACGGAAGAGCTTGAGGCGGCCAAGAAAGAACTTGCTGCTATCAAAGAAGAGGGTTTTCAGTTCATGACCTCCATGGATATTATAAGAAATGAGCTTGTACATGTCACTCAAGAAACGTCCCGGCTCAAAAAAAGTGGCGAGAAGGCGGATATGACAGTTCAGAATCTCAATTCCAAGTTGCTGAGAGCAAAGGCCAAGTTGGAATCTTCATCTGCAGCTGAGGAGAAGACTAAAATGATCGCGTCCAATCTGTCCCTGACCTTGGAGCAATTGAGGACAGAAGTGGAGGCTTCGAAGAAAGAAAAGTCTCTCATTTGCGAAGAAACTGCGATAGTCAAGGCGGAGATTCAGAGAACTGAGGCCGAGATAGATAGTGCCGAGGAGAGACTAGAGGCTTCAATTCAAGAACTTGAAGCAGTGAAGCTATCTGAAGCAATGGCTCTCGAGAGCCTCAAATCTCTCGTTGAGAACACTATACGCGCAAGAGCTTCTGCAGCGGAGAACAGCTCCTCAATCACTATCTCTAAGTTTGAGTATGATTATCTAACTGGACGCGCCACAGGGGCCGAGGAAATTGCTGATAAGAAGGTTGCAGCCGCTCAGGCGTGGATTGAAGCCTTAAAGGCCAGCGAGAAGGAGATGCTGATGAAAACCGAGATAGCTCAGAGAGACGCGAGAGAGAAGAGGGTCGGGCACGAAGACAACAAGTCATCTAAGTCGCGAAGACAAGGAGACAATATGCAAATGGTATTGCCTAGAAAATCAATGAAGGATAGTGGCTATGCAACGCCGGCAAGGCGAGCAAAGCTGCGAATATCTAGCTCACCGGGAGGAGGTCGGTACGTGGGAAGATCAGCATCTTTAACCATTAAGCATAGACAGAAGGTAATGCCAAATCTTGCTAAGTTCTTTGGTGGAAATAAGGGAACTGAAAAGGGTTTGTAACTTGTTTGAAGATTGTCAGCTTCATAATTATATATGCAATTGTTGCATAAATAACAAGGGAAAGGAAAAAAAAAAGGTTTCATTTTGATTGAGTTTCATTTTCTACTGAAATTAAATGGTTGATTTATAGTAGTGGAACTATATGTTCTCTATTGCAGTCTCTTGAATGGTGCTTGTACTTTTCATGTTCAAACACAGGTTTTAGGAAAAGGCACAATGACAGTGATAAAACAATCACAAGTACTTTATTGTGATGAACTAAACTAAATTTAGAGAATGGACCTTCCTTACGCGCTTTAGAGGTAGTTTTCGTCATGTGGCATACTCTTACACTAGTTATTTAGATGTTGATTAATGTTGTTGATGATGGAGGTATAACATCCATAATACGCGTTTATTGTGCTTGATGCCCATGAATACGGTTGCCCCCTTTCTCCAAATGCGTGAGTTTGGGGTGCCTCACTGGGTCAGTTCTCTCGTTCTGTGACAAGTTAATGATGTGGGTATATCCTCGTCTTTCCTAATATGTGTTTATTGTACATAAAACACATGGGTAAGTATGTTACTCCCACCGGATGCGGGAGTTTGCGGAGTTACATAGCATGAATGACTTTCTGCATACGTGACAAACATTATTAGAGCAAGCTTGGAAGTGTAGAAGATCATTGTGGCTCGTGTGACAGATGCAGATGGTTCGTAGGGGCGTATATTTCCTAAATGATCTAAAAGAAGAATTATGACATCCATTTAAGCTCCCATGACCACTTGAATAGAATTACTTCTGATTTTCTGCAAGGTTGGATTTAGACTTTTTGATTTGGGAGACAAACTATTTGAATAACTTTTTCATCGAACTGTTATGGCATAAAATAAATATATAGTGGAGAAATAATTTACGAATAATATAAACAAATACAATTTTTTCCTTTTTTCAGGACTTTGGTTCTGTTATGACTTTAATATAGTAATATTGTCCATATTTGAATGACTGAAGCCCAATATTAGAAAATTGTGGATTACAATTTGTTTACTTAGCTTATTTTTGAATTTTACATTTAGCACTAGAATATAATACGGACTTAATAAATTGTAAGGAAAATAAACTGAATTTGCTAATTGCAACACAATTAAATCAAACACTAATAGATTGAATAATTAGTCGACTGACAAAAATATCAATAAATTTAAAATAGAGAAAAATAATCTGATAAATTTATGTCAATAACGGTGATAACATCTAATAATTTAACATTTATATTCATAGTCTGCTACAATGAATTTGTGAATGCGGAGCGCCCCGCCTCAATTCATTACTTTAGTGTCTTGACTGATAATCGCAATTAATAAATTATTCCTAAGATTTCGGGGGTAACAGTTAGCTAATTGTGTGGGAGGGAGAGGGTTAAATTTGTCACGGCCATTTTGGTATTTAATGCTCAAGGTCAATTGAATGGAATTGGAAATAATCACTAATGTCCCTTCTTCACCAATCATTAATTATTTAATCTCTTATTCTCAAATCTCTAATTCATTTCAATGCTACCTAATTAAGTCTAGTGATGGTAGGAAGAACTTAATTTAGAACGATAAATTTTAGATAAAAAGTATAAAGAAGTAGATGAAACAATCGGAAAGAATATAGAAGCATAGAAAAAAAAAAGTCAAACAAAATAAATTTAGACTAACGATTAAGTAACACATATCTTAAAAATTTAACCCAAAAAAAGTTAACACATCCTCAATAAATTTAACTTAGTTATTCAAAATTGAAAAATACATGCATATGTTTGATTGAAGAAGGTCAAAAACAATTTATGTGTACATTCAATCCTAGTTCATGCCTAAAATGTGTCCATATAAATGGAAATATAATCCTATTGTAGATTGATGAATGTATCTAGTCCAAATTAGTGGACCCATTCAAGCATATTCCACATCCACACCACCTTTACCTATTACATTTTGCATGGCTGCCAAATGTAAACCAAAAGGCTCTGCCTCCAATGCACTCCCAAGGGTCAACCACATTTTTTTTTGTGACAATAAAATGGTCCCACAAGGTATCTTCGGACATTTCCAAATTTTTGGTCACTCACTCTCACCTAAATCACCTGGAGCTCTCTCAAGATTCAACAAGAGTACAGGTCTCTGTTTCTTGCAACACCCTCACATGGCTTTAATTGGATCTTTTGTGTGCCCACAACTGGTTTCCCGACAACAGCTCCTCGTACAGAAAGCTCCAAGAAACTTGCATTTCTCCAACATTTCTGCGGCTGCTAGCTTCGGCGGGAGCAAGGTTGTCGCTGAGCCCTCATCGCCTTCCATGGCCAGATCAGCTGATCGA
>JAYMTH010002730.1:0-12061 GCA_036897465.1 Pelargonium australe
GCTTCCGATTATGCACGTGTCGAGCTCACCGATAAATAAAAATGTGAGACTCGCACGTGAGGGAGAGTGTTGAGAAGTGGGTGTTGTCCCACGTTGAAAAAATAGAATGAGAATGAGCTAAATATAATGGTGCAAGTGAGACCCTATTAATAAGGTTGACCTTTTAGTAGTGGAAGCCCAAACCATTATATTTAGCCCGTTATTGAAATTTAACACTTTTTCATGTATTTTCTCCATTTTTTATCAGCAGTTAGGATACTTGGTTTGGTTTCTTCGAGCTCTCGGCAATGAAAAATTGACTATTTGAATTCGTTCAAATATGAGGTCTCAGAGTAGTGTTGTGTTGGGTTTCTTTTTGTCCAAGTATCAAAGTGGTTAAAGTTGGTCTTGGTTCTGGCTCCGGGTCGGTGCTCTTGTCTCGAATGAAGGTCAAAGTCTCCAGTCAAGGACCAGAATTGTTGGTTGATGTTCCTCGTCTTGGTCAAGATTTGTCTCCTACTCAAACAGCACATCGTGAAGCGGAGATCATATATGTGTGTCCAGGGGATCACCTACGGTGTGAGAATTAGGATCTCCACACAATGTATATGATAAGCTTACGAAAATTCGAAAATGTTCGAAAAACGATGGAGTATATCAAATAACGTATGAAGATCTCAATAACCACGAAGAATGCTAAAGAGAGTTTTCTTGCACTTCAAAGTGTGCATGTGGAAAATGAGTTCTTTTAACCTTGGGTAGAGGGCGTTATTTATAGGTCTCCAACTCATTTAGTGACGTGACAACGTCTTATTGGTCTATAGTTGTGTGTGTCCCATAAGTGAGTTTGATTATCTTCTTCTCATTCATCCTCCAAGAAGCATGTCTGCGGGGAGGAGGTTTGAGTGTGTACAAGCCCTTAAGGAAAGAAGTGAGGAGACATGATAGATGGCGATGAGAGAAGATGGTGTGGGAGCTTCAAATTTGTTAAGGCCACATTTGTATATGGGCTAAAAGTATCTCAAAAAGAGAATATATGTAAGGAGTAGTGGTTAGAGACACGTGTCCTCCCTTGGTTACACGTGAGGATAATATTTTAATATTTTTTCAAATTTTTTGAGGCTCGATTTAACTTACGCTTGAACTCGTTACAATAAATTCAACACAAATATCATATTGAATATTAATAAAAAATTTAAATTTTAGACATCTTCGGATTCTAGATTGACCAGTTATTAATATTTAATCGAGATTGTCTGAACTTTTTTGGATTCTAGATTGACCGGTCATTAATATTTAATCGCGATTGTCTGAACTCTTTTGACAATAGTTGACCCAGAGAATGATTTGGGTAGACAATGACCGAGTCATAACGTGCCACTTGTCATCATCTCATTGTTCTTTTTACTTAAATGCAGTGAAATTTTTATTTGGCAGATGTCTATGTGCACAACACCACAAGAAGATCTTGAACTATTGCCTCTTAAAAATATGTGGAAACACTTCTTAAAAGTAATGAATTATAACCAAAATTAAAGGGTTGTTTCCAGTTAATTTGTTGCAAGATTTATTCCATAACTTTGGTAGTCGAAATAACTTGTATGCCTGTGTTGCCCATTTTACTCTATATTTGCACCAAAAAACATGAAAATTTTATACATCCAAAAACTGATTGGAGTAGTGTTCAGTGCACTCCATTTTGATGTACAATATATACAGATATAGATATATTTAATCTTCAACCATCACATCTTTCCTTCGAGTCTGAGAAAAAAACATTTCAGCCATATCAGCAGCTGTGCTACATTCCTCTGGATTTCTATCAGAAACACAGCGTATGAATCTAGGAAATCTGATTGAGATGCCACGCGAGGGATGAACTAAACCAACAGCAGCTTGATGAACTGACGACACTGTGAAATCTGCACCTCTGATCTCCCAAACAACTTCAGGAGAAAACCACATATCGGGTCCTTCAGCAGTTCGATAGTATGATGGCTTCTTCGACAAGATCTTATCCCCACAAAAGAATTCTTTCATCTGAATCAGTTCGCAAACCTTAGTCAACATACATGACGGGATATGGTACAAGAAATTAATGTTTTAAGAAAAATGAGCCTTTCACAACAGCAAGAAAAGAAAGGGCATGAGATTATTTGCTCAAGGCTCTCTTCTTTCGGGACAAAATAATCGAATCCATTGCAGTATTTCTGAATTGATCGTTTAAATACAAAGCTACCATGCAGGTAAGTGTCGACAACATTTACCTCTTTGTAGAAAGAATCTGAAAATCCAGACATGACACGGCATACACTTTGGAATTCCTCAGTTTCAGGATTGTAACAAGCCATGAGGAATGGACTGTACCTGCAACATAACAAAAGTTTGCAATTTATTTTGACAAAACCATTCACATAAACATGAGCATTTGGGAAGGAAGCGATCGGGGAGCATGTCAGATAGAACTTTCTGTAAATAGAATGGAATGGAACAAGGAATTCGAGTATTTGACTACATGTAGATGAGATAAAGAGTGCTTAGCTGAGTTGAGAAGTCAATCGCATGGTTTAAATTATTTGACATTCCATAATCCAAACAAAGCATGAAATTGGCTGACATACTCAAAAACCTTATACTTACTGGATAATGGACACTCACCAACTGCCAAGAAGC
Source organism: Pelargonium australe (assembly GCA_036897465.1). Lineage (NCBI taxonomy): Eukaryota > Viridiplantae > Streptophyta > Magnoliopsida > Geraniales > Geraniaceae > Pelargonium > Pelargonium australe. The sequence goes on from JAYMTH010002730.1 coordinate 2,653, forward strand.
CTAAAGCACATCATTTATAATATTTCATAGTTTAAAGCAACTGCTTTATTATTGTTATTGGCGACTAGGGGTGTTCAACTGGGCAAGACCGGGATCGAAATCAAGAAAATTTAAGCACCAGGACCGGATTGAACCAAGTTTGATAAAAAAAAAAATTAAAAGTACTTTTTAAAACAAAAAATTTGGAAACAAATGAAGAAATTGTAATTTGAGTATATTATGTGAGAAATAATCAGTGGACTGTAGTCAAAGTCATAAACAAAACTAAAATATCTATATTGTAAGAGGATAAAAGAAAAATGAAGATTTCGGTCCGGATTGAAGACTTTTACAAAGGACTGGACCGAGTAAATTCGGTCCGGTGGTCCTGTATTGGTCCTAAATCCGGTCCAGACCAAATATGAACACCCCTATTGGCGACGATACTTCTCCAGAATCAGCTTTCATCTCCCAGTTCTTTTACATCAAATACTTCCTCCGTCCCACAATTAACTTGTTAAAAAAGAAAAATGTATACTCATTGTGAATTGTGAGACAAATTTTAGATCGAATAGAGACCAGAGGGAGAATGTCTTCTCTGAATGATGAGAAGAAAAAAGGCTGAACTATTTCCAAGTTCATGGCTATCTGAATTGCATTGAATGTGTAATATACATTAGTAATGATAATGAGGTCATACCATCCAGCCTTCCTTCCATTTCCATGCCAAGCTCCAATTGGAACTAAATCAACAGAATCATTGAGTCCTTCCACATAATCTCGCTTGACCTACAAAAGAACCCAAAAGGGTTGGGCATGCTATAAATTTATAGTATTATTTTGGTTCATAAATATAGAGAAAGGGCTTGGCATGCACAAACCTTTAACCATGTGTTGCTACGCTTTGAGGGAGTATATCCAGCATCAACATCCAAGGATTTAACCATAATCCCTTCACAAGAGGAGTGGAATGCATCTTCCAGAAAAGAACTCATTTTAGTTAAAGTGGCTTCGTTCGTCAAACAAGCATCGTTTGCTTCAATCTAGAAAACAACTAATCGTGTAAACCACTAATCTGCAAAATAATCACTTAATTGAACAGTGAAGGCTAGGGCACTTACTGTTATTTTCTTTGCGTACTCAAAATAACCTAACTTCTCGTTGCAAAACAAATCCATGAAATCTGCATTTAATATTACAAATAACTTTTATGCCTTTATTTTTCATGGTGGGTTGGTTACAAAGATAAGTACGATTTAAGAAGATGAGATAACACGTACATTGCCGTCTACGACGGAGGGGACTACCCAACAACCTGTAACAGAGTCACTTAAGAAGATAAGCAGAGAAACTAAAACACATAGAATAACAGTTTACAAAGTTATTTTTAGGTTGAGTAGGTAAAACAAGTGGAAGTACATGAAAGCAACTTGATGCCATTATAAATTCATCTTATACCAGAAATACGTGCCCTATCGCATTCACATATACAGATATTGAACATTAAGATTCCAATTCTATCCTATGCAGATCTGACACAAGCATTGTGAGAGGAAATCCAAAATCAGAAAAACTGAAATCATTGCCTGCAAATTTATCAGGTACATTATCCAAAGGAGAAAGGTTCAATTTAGTCCCTGAACTATCCAAAACGTGCCAATTTAGTCCCTGAACTGTCAATCAAGTCAATATAGTCCAAAGGTTATCCAATCGTGTCAGTTATTCCAAATGTTTTCAAAAACCGTGTCAAATCAGAACATTCTGTCAAATCCATGGACAGAATCCATTAGTTACTGCTTGATGAATTTGAATGAAATGTCCTGATTTGACACGGTTTTTGAAAACATTTGGACTATATTGACACGGTTGGATAACCTTTGGACTAAATTGACTCCATTGATAGTTCATGGACTAAATCGGTAAGTTTTGGATAGTTCAAGGACTAAGTTGCCCTTTTTTCCTTTAAAGGCCGGTTGCCCTGTATTTAAAAAAAAAAAAAAAAAAAAAAAAAAAAGAACTTTGGACCATTTCTCTCATTAATTTATTTTTAACTGAACAACTAATCACATGCTTTAAACACCAAACACATTTCATGGATATGTGCACTAACTTACAAATGAGTATTTATTTATACTGATATACAAGAGACTTTGGAGAAGATTGAAAACTTATTGAGCTGCTAAAATTCTTCTAGGATTCTATCCTTTTTTAGGTTGACAATAATGTCTTATTATAGCATGAAGAATTAATTCTGTGAGTTTGTGATAGTGTGTGACCAGAAGACATTAAAGGATCCCAAGAGAAGGTTCTAGATGATTACTGCTCTCCATTAGCAAACATGATATCAAAGATAAACACACAGATGTCGACCTGCACAAAGAGAACAAGTCCAGAATTTAGATAACAAATAATCTATGTAGAAGGAAAAACTGGTAAACAGTATGTAAAAAAAGAGCAGGGATATAATCAACATCTTCCACCAAAAACAAATAAAGATACACAAATCCTTAAAAAAAAATAAAAATAAAGGAATGGAATAACAAGAATCTATGTTTGATCAGATTTTGAGTTTTAAGGCTCTCAACATATCTTCTAATAGGCAATGGAATATATGACTACACATACCTTAATACTATCCACTGAAATTATTGAATCCTTGCTCCCTCTCTCTCTTGAAGATAACTCTTGGAAGGACATCAACTTGCAGCCATTTTTTCTATCAACTGCAACTACCTACATCCAGAGAAATAAAAAAATGAGGTAATAGAATTTTGTCCAGGACTAAATAAAAATAAGACATTATTCTCAGTGCTAGTATAAACATCACACACGCACACACACACACAAGGTGTTAATATGCATGTCATTGACTTTGATAAGTTCTTACCTCTGAATCCAGTATGAAAGTATGTGCAGCGGGTTTGCATGATTCTTTAATAATATTAATCACATCTGGAAATCTTGCCGTTGCTTCCTCCCCACTTCGCGAAAAGACACGGATAGAACCATCAACAAGTTTGTGAATTTGGGCACGCTGACCATCATATCTGAAATTACATTCACACATATGCTAATTACCAAGCACCAAATGCTGAGTGAGGAAAATAAGCACTAATATGTAAGTTGATTAGAAAAAATACATCCTAATCACCCCCAATGGAAAAGGCAAGCAGCCCCAAACTAATCCTGTGTTCGTTAGGGACGACAGAAAGTTACGAAAATAGAAGCTAAAGACTACATTAAACATTCAAGAAAAACAGGAGAATCTTGGTCATTTATTCTCTTAACTTTCCATCCTCCATATAAAACATGCCATAATTCTTCTTTTTTAAAAAAAAACTAAAGTAAGTTGGATGAAAAAAAAAAAAAAACAACAAGTGATCTATAGATAAGAAATGTCAAATAGACAATGTTATTGAAAATAATTCTTAAATCCCCAACATTGAGTGATCTGAATATTAAAAAGAGCTGCATGAATAAACTCAAAACCAAATATTGTTTACTAACTTGTCATTGAAATTGAATTTAATAAAATGCAAACATGAGACAATAAATCAATAGAATTGAACAGTAAATTGAGATGCGATGACCAATGTAGTACCATATTAATTTTTAGGATAATTTCGTATAACTACGGAAGTTGACACCAATATCACACAGCCCCTAAAGGCCTAAATATTTTTTCTTCATCTAACAACCCTTATGTTTCAAAAGACCGAATTGTTTGTAACAATGTCAATTTTTTTCTTTTTTTCTTTTTGTTTGCTGAGAAGACTATTATACCCTTTATACATATGCGGGTTAGGACTACATTTTATTTACTCCATTAGATATTAGATTAAAAAAGAGAAGGAGAGAAGGCCAGCCGCAACTCTGCCACACCACCTCGTCTGTGGGCAACCGCCAACCGCTGCCTCACAACTTTGCCAAAAAAAATGCTCCTATGCAGCTCTGCCTTAATGCCATTGTCAGCAAACCAGAGATGGAGAGAGAAGAGAGAAGAGAGAGAAAAGACAACGAGATCCAACACCCTCCTTGACCGTCATCCACAGTTTGAATTTGATTAGTACGTTAATTTTTCTTTTGTAAAAATTTGTACTTTTTTCAATTTGACGTGTTATTATACAAGTGTTCTAAAAAATATTAAATCGAACTACCAATAAGATCATTGCTATAAATATGGATGATGAACAAAATTATTGAAGAGCATACTAAATGTAGGATGATTTGAAAACTTTCTATAATATTGGCACATAAAAAATAATGTTATTATGAAAAATTCATAGACAGGTATGGTTGTTTAATTGGTTAATTTTAGGAAATTTCCAGAATCTAGCTGCTGAAATCTCCAAATGTTGAAACTTCTTGCAACAGGGATCTTCAACATGGTAATTAACTACAACAAAATAAAGTGTTCAGGGGTAGTTTTGGCATTAAACAAAAAAGTTAGAAAAGTTCGTTAAAATTAACATAAAATTTGCTCAAGTAAAACATGAGGATGATTAGGTGAAGGAAATAAATTTAGAGGGATTATGTGAAATTATCCCTTATTTCTAGTTTGTATTTTATCATCTTGTTTATTGTTAGATTGTTTTGGTTGCAAGAGAGCTTGTATCTCTCATAATGAAATTCTGCTTTCGTTTTAATATATAAACTTTTTGTACAGTTGTACCAAGTGCATGCATATAATACATGCTAGATGTATGTCAGAATTGAGGGGATGGGACACTGAAGCATCAATTTGAAGTCTTGGTATGAGCATTCAATGCCATTACACATAAATTTGCAACTCTATAAGGTATCCTCAGCATTTTACAACAGACCATCAGTCCCATGTCAAAAATAAGAACTTCAACCCATATTATCATAATTAGATGGAACACGTTCTATTTTCCCCACCTGATATTTTGCCATAATACATTAGTACATATAAATTTGGGATATAACCTTTTACCAGTTCATAACATGAGAATTAGATAAATTTTTTAATAGATGATTCTAATTGGAATAGCTCTTCCCATATTCAGTTTCTAAGCTTGTTGAAGTATGACTTGGATTTCTTAAGTAGAATTAAGCATCTCTGTTGTGCATGGTTGGGCAGTTTTTCTATCTACCAGACACCTCCAAGACTTAACCAACTCCCAGTAAGCACCATGTCAAAGTATATACTCACAATGTCATGTCTAATTTTCTGCTAACTGAAGTTTCATACACAAGATAACACTTGTGAAAAATAGATCATGGATATAGGACAACACAAGAATAAGGCATCATAATTAGAAAATGGACTTACTTGTATTCACAAGTAAAAGCTTTATTTTGAAAGAGCCTTAATGCTTGCGGAACTCCATTTGTGATTCTACCAAACGAACAAACATAATACAAATTTAGCAAACATCATCAATGCATCTGGCATATGTAAGAAATAAAGTAGAAAACAACGTAAAATGTATGTACTTTGCGAGCATGGGCTTTATAGGTATTCCTGGAACAATTGACAGAGTTGATGAAGAAAATCCAATGCCTTCTTTCAAAAGAGAAGGAACAACCAGATCCTGCTTGAAATGAATGAAAAGGAACACAAGTGGGATATCTTGTAGTAATGCCAAAATAAAGGAACTTCAAAACAGAGCATCAGGTTTCTTGAAACCGACAAATGATAAGGACATGAAATCAAGACATATCTTCTAGAATGAAGAGAAAGATGAGTTTGAACACAGAAATGTGCAGTTTATCCAACATAATTGCATGCTAGAAGAAAGAAAAAAAAAAACAAAATTTTGATTTTATTGATCATGAACCCACTGGCATGTTATTACACCAACCATCATACTGCCTTTATCTTCAAGCAGCAGATTATAATTTTTAAGGTTTAGGGCATAACGAGAATCAGCAGAATAGACACAAACTGTCAAAACCATTTGTAGCTTGCAGTAGAATACCCGAAAGCTGGAAGCATTTCAACTCAAATATGTCTTACATTCAAAATTTTAATTTGAACTGAACAGGCACTTCTTGAAGCAATTATCAAATTCAAAAGGTTGTACTTATGTCACTGCCATGCACAAAACCAGCATGGATTGACCTCCCCCAATGCAACACTTGTCGCTGAGAATATGACAATGCTTTCTAGTCTATAAGAGTTGCGCAACTGCTTAAATGATTTTGATCAAACAATCCCTCTGCAACCACACTTACCACCTTCAGCCACAACAAACCAAAATGTTCAAGAAGGTATAGCATCAAGCCCAAAATGGAGCATGCAAGGGAAGAGACATTGGCATGCAAATAGGATATAACATTGTTTTATTTAAACTGTTTTGCCATTATACTCCGTTTTTACGGATTATGACACGCTAGAAATGTATTTAAACTGTTTTGCCTTTTTACTCCGTTTTCACTGATTATGATGACATAAGCTAGTAATTAATACTATTACACAAACACTTATGTATGAGAATTGAGGAGCAGTCCAGTAATACTAAGTGCAAAAGTTTTAAACCCTTCCCTAATTGTAGGTTGATATATTAGATCTGATGGTGGATAATTGTCCACTTTCTCTATAACAAAACTGTACCAAAATAATTGTCTACTTTCCTTTTTAGGGAGTAGTTTTACATGAATTACCAATATCTCTAAGTTATTTAGAATAACTTGTGTTTGTTATAAGTTACAACAAAAGTGTAATCGGGCATAAAGAAAAATAACCAATTCTAACTAACTAATCCTTAAACCCTACGAAAATGGGAAAGTGGACAGTTATTTTAGGACGGAGGGAGTACATTTCAATTTATTTTTTTCTCTTCCGTACAAATTTATTAAATGTAAGTGGAAGAGAGAAAAAAAGGTGAATTAATGGTTAGAAAAAGGTGTAAAAGTTTTAGTTTTAACTAAGTATAAGTCGATCCCCTATATATGTGAGGATGTGACGTGTATTAGCATAAAAATAGGTGAAAAACATATGAAAATAAGATTAATTGAAATGGAGTAAGCAAAAATCATGTCCTCAGAACAAGTGATAAAACTAATGACTGGAGTTCAGAACTTGCAGATTCTCGCGACTACAGAAACCCAAAGAGAGGGAAATGGCTTTAGATTCAAGAAGATAAAACTTACCAAATCAGGAAGTATGTTATATGCTTCAACAACTGCGACAGAAAGGCGCTAAAAACAAAAGAACAAGTCAGCAACAGAAATAATGACCAGCATCTGCTGGAAAGTCTAGAAAATATGTTGAAAAATAGGACCGGTTAATTTTTGGGTTGGGTTTATTAAATAAAAAAAAGTGGATCGGGAGCAATGTAAAAACCCGCAACTTGACCTAACCCAAGACCCACATGAACCGTACCTCTTGCGGATCGGATTTAGGTTAGGTCATTTCAGTAAGACCCCGAAAAAACCTGAATTGCCAGCTGTACCAACACTGCATAAATATGGAAGGAATATCAGGGATTGTTAGAAAAACAAGGAAATCCAACCTGCAGCTTCTCCTTCAAACTTTCGGCTGTTTCTTCATGATGAAAATTAGATGAGAAATTTACAACAACAGCTTGGGCCAATGCGGGCAGAACAGTTCTTATCATTGCTCCAATCCGCAAATTCTTAACCTACACAAATATTTCGAAATTAGGATATTATACCAGATATGGATTAGGACTCTGAAGTGGATAACATATCAAGCTAACATATAGACATTATGCAAAAAAGACAACTGCATATACAATTAAACAAGGACCAAATTTTTCAACCAGGTGAAACCGTGATGGTGCTGCTTTCTAAACAAGATGAAAATATTACACGGAAAAAAAGAAGAAGAAAAATGAGTGATCAGAAGGTAGATGATATGCACAAATGTGGTAAAGTAGTAACATAACCAAATAACAATTACGGCCATCTATTTTCCACCCTTGGTTGATCAACGATCTCTAAATTTGTAAATCCATCTAGTAGGTAATTTGTACTGCCTCACATTTTACTCAGAAATTATGAGTGGTATAGACTCCAACTTAAATATAGAATGACACCCGTCTATAAGTATATTTTACTGAAAAGATTAAGGTGCAATAGCAACAATCACTATCACCATCACCATCTAACAGGAAAAGGGGAAAATATAGTAAGATCCAAAACTCCCTAATCTTAATTATAAGACAATGAAGCAATAGGTTATTCTGTGAATCTCTGAGGGTTGTAGCTCTTGCACAAAAAATGAGGCTTTTCAAAATGCATTTCTTTCAGAAAGTACATGGGTTTGGGAGATACATTTAAAAGTACATTTGGAATTAACGTACAAAAATGCGACGGTCCCTCCTTTTCAAAAGGGACACCAGATGATAATTTGGTTTCAGATTTTTCAGGAATTCAGTTGGACTTCTGGTTTCCGGGTTTGGGACAGGATGATTCGGGTAACCATGGTTGTTGGACAGGTGTAGAGTTTGAAATGGTGGCTGAACAGTACAGATCAAATTCAATCGATATGAACCGCACAGTTCGCAACTACTCATCCGGTTCTAAAATTAGGCCTTCTCTAATGATTAGACCCGTTAGTGAGTGAACTATTTATTTTCTTTTTCTCACTTAATGCGCAATTCAATCAATGAAAGTTGGGTTTTTGTAATTCTTAATATTTCAAATTTGATTTGGTTAGAATTTGGAATATGGACATTCTATCATCTACACAATTAAACCAAAGAAGGGAGGCAAAGAATGGATTGAAAATATAATACTATGCTAAAAGTACATTATAATATTATAATAAAATTAATTCATATGAAGGAAAATAATTACAGATATCTTCCTCACTATTGATAACCCATTTTTTTCAAAAAATATTATGAAGCATACGATTCATAGCTCAAAAAATAGCTCTAACAATTCACTGAATTTTTTTTTTCTATTTTAACTGCCCAATTCAATTTTATCCTAACAACAGGTTAGGTAGTCTAAGCAGCGATATTAAGAGGGGCTGCAATAGTACATACTCTTGCGATTTCTCCGTAATTAAAGGCCAGATAATATTCATTCCTAGATTCTAGCCCCATGTATAAAATTTTAATAATTTGTACTAATACAGAAAAATCCGGCTATATGGAGATACATTCCTATATATGGATTTTAGGTTTCGATAAAAACCCTGATACAATACAACCATGCGGGTAATCCGAATAAAATAGAATAGTTTAAAAATAATAATAAGAAATACTACCTTTAACACTTCCTATGCCTTATCGGTCACTCATTGCCTTACCCCTACTCTCACTCTAACACAAACACAACCACAACCATGAACCCTCCTCACAATCTCACCCTCTTTGAGCCTTGGTCTCTCCTAATCGTCACTCCTCTCGTTGTCCATCATCGTCACGCAAAGGATTGAAGGTGCTTGGCACTTGGGAATGGATATTGTATAGGTTGAACCTAGTTAGACCTC
>JAYMTH010002731.1:0-12055 GCA_036897465.1 Pelargonium australe
GTCAGCTACTTAACGGAACCGTTAAATGAAAATTAATTTTGGACCTGCGTGACCAATTAAACTATAGTCTGAGGGCTACTAGAGTTAATTATTTAGTTAGGGGACTGCTGTGGTGACTTTCTCAAAGATGGGGGACTACGGGGGTATTTTAACCTTTTTTTTATAATGTTATGATATATTATTTTAAGAAAAACAATGTGTAAGAACCAACTATATTTGCGACGGTCATTTTGCGACGGAAATAATCGTCGCTAATGTTAGACGACTATGTATTTGCGACGGAAATACCAACACTAAATTCTGGTGCAATTTTTTGGCGCGTCTGTTCCCGCTCAAATTGCGACTAAAATTCCATCGCTAAATGAAAGTGTCCGTCGCAGATCAGCGGCGCTTTTCCTTCCATAGTTGATAAAACTTTTTTCTTGTAGTGTATTATGTAACTTGGTTTTTTTGAACTTTTCAATTTCATTTCAAGACAATCAAAAACTTCTTATTGAAATGATATAAACATAATAGAGTTCATTTTGCATATGAATTTTAGTTTTTTATTAACAAGACATGATTTTTATTTTTTTAACTAAAACATTAAGTTGAGATGAATCGAGAACAAAACATTAATAAATTATAAATCACAATATAAAAGTGAACAAAGTATAAAAAAATTAAATAAAATACAAACCCAAGCATCGCTGGGTTCGAACACTAGTTTAAACTAATTTTATATCAGGATTTGAGTCTTAAAAATTGTTTCCATCTAAAAATTATGATTTCTTAATCTTTTTTGATAGTTTTTATAATTACACAAAATTGTTATTAAAATTAATAGAATGATATTAGTGTACACAGTATATTCAAACAAATTTACTTAGATGTGAATCAAGCCATAAAACTGTTAAGAGAAAAACATGTTATATTTACTTGAATACTAACGGTAAGTTTTGATTTTGGTAGAACATATAAACCCCTATTTATAGATATCTCGTATTGTAGGGTTGCATAGTCACTTACCTAATTTTATATTAGGGTTCAAGTCTTAAAAATTGATTCCATTTAAAAATTGCAATTTCTTTTATCTTTTTAGGTAGTTTTTTTACAAAAACAAAATGGTTAAAATACTATGGTAGTCCCCCCATCTATGAGAAATTCATCGCAGCGGTCCCCTGACAAAATTATTCACTCCAGTAGTCCCCAGACTCAAACTTAATTGGCCACGCAGGTCCAAAATTAACTTTCATTTAACAGAACTGTCAAATAGATGATGTGGCGCCTACATGGCATTTCAATTAATTTTATTAATTTATTAATTGGCCCATGTGGCGCTGACGTGGAAATTTTTAATATTACATTCAAATAATAAGACATATGTCGCGTTCTTATTGGTCCAAATTTAATTTGTGAATTTACAAATTTACCCCAAACATTTTTCAATTTTTACATTTGAACCATCTTCTTCCTCCAAATCCTAACCTATCAAATCATCGCCACCAACCCTCATCTCGCCTGCAAAGCTCCGCCGCCGACCTTCCTGTCAACCACTTTCCCCTTCGCTGCTGCCGCCGAACAGGAGAGAGGAGAGCTTGCCGGCCACACGGATCTCCGACCACACGACCACGACCACACGGACATGGCCTTCTTCTCCTTTTCTTTTTCCTGTTTTCGTTTGGTGGTCGAGAGAAGGGGCTTCGCCGTCGGTCCTTCGATTGCCGGCGATATGGTCTTGGCGGAGATGAGCAGCGGCGGACGACGGCGAGTCGCAGTGGTTTCGCCGGTAACGGAAAACACAGATCGGGTTATACGATTGTGTGTCGACGTATTTGTGTCTGATTTTGTTATACGATTTTATTAAACTGATTTTGTGACGAGGTCGCTTGAGTCTCGACGAGGTTGTTTTCTCCAGCGAGGATTCAGAGGGGTCGGTGGGCTCCGCCGCCGTTGCTCTTCACTAGGCAGCCATGGCTGCAAGCAAGGAAGTGGTGAGGTAGAAGAAAGAGGCAGAGTAATTTGTCTAATTTAATTGAGGATAGTTTAGTAATTTTTTCTCATTTAATTAAAAAGTTGACCAATAAGAACGCGTCATGTATCATTTAAATTTTAAAATAAATTCTAAATAATTTAAAATACCACGTCAGCAGCACATATGAAAATAATTTTGGTCCCGCGTGATCAATTTAACTTGAGTCTGTGGACTACTGGAGTGAATAATTTTGTCAAGGGACCGCTCCGGTGAATTTCTCATAGATAGGAGACTACCAGAGTATTTTAACTAAACAAAATTGCACGTCAAAATAATAGAATTATGAGGTGACAACCTAATATGTATTTTAAACCTATTTTTATATTCAGTTTTTATATTATGTATAGATTCTTTTGGTTTACACGATCAGTTTCCGCGAATGTCTGTCACCAAGACATGTTGTGCCAAGTGTTGTAACACATCGGATTCCTTCTGAGCTCTCAAGTTCGAGCTTTCTTGTCGAAGACATGAGGTGAGATTTGTAAAGTGGGATTTAGGGTGACGCATTCTTTAGATAGTGAAAAATATTGTTAATTCGAGTGTAATGTCCCGACAAAAAACACATTAAAAATCATCTTAGAGTGTAAAGAAAGCCCAAGTTTCGTGTTAAAGCAAAACCCAGCCCAAGGACGAATCATGAAGCGCAATTTAAGCCCAACCCAATTGACCAAGAACCCTAATTCGGATGGTCCAAAACGCACTATAAAATGATCTTAACAAAACCCTAAGCCTTCATTTCGTTTCGTTGTTTACTTCACAGCTCCGCCTATCTGAGCCCCGACGCTACACTGAGCAAAAATGGTGAGTCCTGCAACTTTCTTCTCCGATGGCTTGCTGTCTCTTGCTTTCTTCGATCTTTTCTTGCTGAGAAATTGGCTAAGCAGTTTCTGATTTTTTGTTTTCAATTGATCTGTTTTAGCCTTTTAAGAGGTTCGTTGAGATCGGGAGGGTCGCCCTCGTCAACTACGGCAAAGACTATGGCAGGCTCGTCGTCATCGTCGATGTCATCGACCAGAACCGAGTATGTTACATTTTAGGTTTATTTATTGTTGTTTACAGAAAATGTGTCTAGCGTAGCATATACATTGCATTGAGAATTTAATGTTTGCATGCTGTTTCCAGCACTTTACTGGTGCACCAAACCACGAATCAAATACAGGAATACCATTTTTCTTTGAGAAATTCAGGCATGACTTTCAATCTAAATGATTTTGATGCGCCTCCCTGTTTTAATTGTCTGTTTGTATAGATGAATTCTGATTTGATGATTGACTGTACTCCCAGAATCTAGCCAGTTAAATGTGTTGCATTGTTCATTATGGCATATGTCAATACTATTGCTATGTTTGTTTACTGATATATGATAACATTGCCTATTTCTTTTTTACAATTTGGTTGTTGTTGTATAGTTCTTTTTTATATGTATATTCATCCTGGTGTAGTCCTGAATGGGTAGGTTTTGCATATATATGTTCCTGAAAAGTTTAGAAGAAAATGGTTGTCAGTCATTTTTCTGAAATTTCAGACATGTAACTATTCTTTTATTGATAGTTATTAAGGTCATTAGTTTATATGCACTTTTATTATAAGTGCCAATGGAATTGATATATATTGTAACATGTTTATGTTGTAGGCTTGTGACCCAATTTTATGTTAGCTGTATTTGTTTGTTTTAAGTTTTGTCTAAATGCTGTAAGCATAATGAATTGGCTGCAGATATTTGAAATGTAATTGTGACTTTATATATTCATGCACTATGCACTTGCGGAATAGTGTTTTAATGTTGTGTCCACTGTCTGTTTAGGTAATGTTTGTTGCTCTCTGGCGTCTGTGTGTTGATTAGTCACTCATCACATTGCTTTGTTTAATCTTTTGTCTAAATGTTGTAATCATACTGAAAAAGGCTGCAAATATTTGAAAATTCTATTGTGACTTTTGCATATTCATGCACTATGTACTCATGTAATAATGTTTCCATGTTGTGTCATTGTTTGTTAAGATAATTTTTGTTCCTCTTTGGCATCTTTTTGTTGATTAGCCGCTCATCACACTTAATCATTGTGTTATGATAGGCTCTTGTTGATGCCCCAGATATGGTTAGAAGCCAAATGAACTTCAAGAGGCTATCACTCACTGATATCAAAATTGATATCAAACGTGTTCCCAAGAAGAAGACCCTAATTGAGGCCATGGAGGCTGCCGGTAGGATCAATGAACACTAGTGGAACATTTTTGAATGCTAGATTTTCCTGTGTATTAATCGGTTTCTGTAATTGCAGATGTCAAGAACAAGTGGGAGAGTAGTTCCTGGGGCAGAAAGCTGATTGTTCAGAAGAGGAGGGCAGCCCTTAATGATTTTGATAGGTTCAAATTGATGTTGGCAAAGATTAAGGTTTGTATTTTTAGTCTACATGTTTATCTCTGTCTAGTTATAAAGCTTTGTAATTGATTTTTCTTGTTGTTTTTGCTTATTAAGCATTGTTTGGATGTTGAGTGTTCTTCTCTAAGTAATTGCATTTTATATCTACTACCTGCAGAGGGGGGGACTCATCAGACAAGAGCTTGCAAAGTTGAAAAAAGAGAGTGCAGCTTAAGCATCATTTCATTTCAAGTTCAAATTTTTGTTATAATATTATATCAGGTTGTACTTTTGGATAATTCCCTTTGTTTTTCAAGTAATTCCGAGTTTACAAGCAGTTTTATTGAATCCTGGAGTATTTGGAAAGCTGTTGTTATTTGTGTTTTTATTTAGATGTGTTGAGTAATTTTGATCGGATGCGTATAATGGCTATCATCAATTCTGTTTCATGTTGTTTGCTATTGTTTGGCTATGAAACTGTGTTGTGTTCTCAGAATTACTGAGCAAAGCCATCCATTGATGATAGCCATTACAAGTATCCATTGCTTTTTTTCTTGTTGAGATATATATTAGTGATACATTTCTTGTTGTAACAAATTTATCTTATACTATAACTCAAAAAATGATGCTTAAAATCCAAAATGAAAAAGTACTTGTTAACAATACAAGTTTTTAGATTCAGAAGATATTTAAAAATGTTGGGTGTGCTTCGCCATAGATAATCTCAAATAAACAAAATATCTTAAATTTTTTTAAGGGGAGATCACAAATTAATCACAATATGTGCAAACAAATTTTGCATATGAACTAGCTTGCGCCAGCTTTTGCCACCAAGTTACAATAATTTACAATATCTTGTCATATCTTGACTGTTGAAATTCCCTGAGCAGCATCAGGTCCTTTAGATGTTCTAATTTTCAGTCCCGCCGGAAGAGTTACAGCTTTGGTTTTATCAAGGTTCGTGATCATAGATATCTTTTTGCTCTCGGAGCCATTACCTTTTGGCTTTGATATCAGTTCAGCACTTGGTGTCTTCACTGAAGAAAGATGACGACTGCTACTCATTGTAGGTTCGGACAATCTTCTGATACGTGACATTGATGCCTTTGTATCAGTACTAACACCACTGCTCTGCTTTGGTGATGATTCTGATTGGCTAATCTTATTTCCAGAAGAGTGTCTTCCATTACTCAACTTTGATCCTCTGTGAGAACTTAGGGAAAGTTTCGTGGGCGGGATGGATGAACCACCCCTCGTGGCAATTCTCTTTTGCCTCTCTTTCTTTAAATTATCCAGTCTTCTTTTCTCTTCATTTTCCTGAAAAGTAAATACGTATAAAGATATAAAAGTAAATTTAATGAACCCGATATGCAAGCTGAAAGTCAGACTATCAAGACAAGTGCCTCGAGATACCACATATCATACTGGCGTTAAACTAATAACGCACAGAACACATTCTCGTAGCCAAGTTCAATAGCAACTACACATCAGGAGGGTGCATATTCCAAACCTATTGCCATCGTAAAACCAGTCACCTTAATATATGTAACACTAATACAGTAAAAAATGAGCAAAAGCACCTTCTCCTTCTTCATTTTGAGGAGATCAGCTTTATATGTTCTTAGCTTCTCAGCGCGTGCTCTTGCTTCATCCAAAGGACTCAACTTAGAAGGCTTTCCTTTCCTGATTGGTCCCCCGGTCTTCTTATCTGAAGAATCGGGAGTGCGTTTCTTTCTGTCATTGTCTAACTTCTTAGACCCTTGCTTTTCAGCTACTGCCACTTTATTTTTCTTTTCCAGTGAAGTTTTGTCTTCGCCACGAACTTGCATTTCATAATCTAAAGCTGGGTCATAACTCGATGACCCCTTTTCTATCTCACGCCCAGGCATCAAACTTAAATCGTGTGGTTCATAATGAACTTGGATCCCAACTCTATTTGATTTGGCCTTCTGAAGTGCTGATGGGAACTCGAGATCCATGTCAATAGCCTTCCTGTCATCGTTTCCAGCTTGATCTGGTGATGTTGCCCTATAAGGAACTATATAGGAGTCACTATCCATATTTTGAGACGACCTCCCTTCGAAGGTGGTGTTTGCAACTTGAAATCTATTTACAGCCAGTGAATCCAAAGATCTTGTAAATCCTGACTGGTTTTCTCGTCTATGAATCATAAAATCATCATCCCTTAATCTCCCATATCCAACCCTTCTGCTGTCTATTTCTGCATCCATTTTATCATTCATCGACCTGCCATCATTTAACTGGCCATCTTGTTGAGAAAATGAAACCTCATCATGTGATGACCTTGGTATACGGGTCACATTTCCACTGACCTCATGTAAGTCCGTCATATTCTTTTCTCGAATTTTACGCATACCATTCCCACCATGAACTAAAGGATCATCATCCATCATATTCTGTCGCTTTCTCACTCGAACCTCCTTCTCATTTGCAAACATGCCCTTATCGAGAGAACCTTTTTCATCATCAGCATCTCTGAGTAAGAGATTTTGAAATGCATGCCAGTGTCCAGTTTCTTCTTTTTCAGATGAATTATGATTTTCACTTCTTTTTGAAGATGTCACAGATTTCTTATGCCTAGTCTCTGGAGTGATGGCTTTTAACTGTCCGTCTTCTTCCTCAACTTCAGAGCAAGAAGCAGACTCTGATTCACTGTCTGAAGAGCTCTCCTTCTTTGAAGTGATGTAATTGATGTTCCGAATAACAACCATGCCAGACTGCTTTTTACCAGATTGGCCAGACTTCTTCCGTGATTCTCGATTTTGTGAACCTTCTTCCAATTCCATCTCACCCTGTAATCTTGTTCTTGAATCATCCTTTTCCCAAGTTTCTGACTCTGTATTGCTATCTCTACCATCCATGGAATGCCTCTTTTGTCTTATTCTTTGATCAGCATTTAATCTAGGATCCTCTGATGGATAAGGCGAATGAAAAAATGGGTTGTTTCCAGGATAGTTATTGTAGTAGGGCATGCCTTGCATGGGATGTGTTTGAAAGTTTGGTAGCGCACCAGATGTTGATTGACCAGTCCAGGGAGCATATATATGATGCGGAAACTGGCTTTGTGAGAATTGATGATGTATTGGTGGTTTTTGATCTGAGAACAAGAACAGACAAGTTTTTCAACTCAGAATTGTGAATAACAAATAATCGACAAATACGGGACACCTTCTCACAAGTCACAAATAGCCATGTTCTAAGAAAACCATGCAAATATGAAATTTTGGCTTTTGTCAAGATGAACACAGATTTAGTTCTTTCGTACTTCAAGAAACCATGCAAGAATATTAATGTACTTTCAGATTTAGTTCTTCTGTTCATTCAGAAACCATGAAAGATATATCCATGAGCTCAAAAGTCAAACCTGTGTTTGTTTCCGGAGTTACTTTTCCATTACTCTCTGGAGCCAACTCATTATACCTTGATGCATTCATGGTTACTTCAGCAGCTTCAATTTCAAGCCATTGACCAGTTTCATGTTTTCTTTTCCACAGCTCTTCATATCTTTTGCATGCATCCCTATAAATGAATAAATTTAACACTATCAGAATATTTGCAATAACATGTTTTGAACTTGTTCAAGAAAATATCTCGAGATTCACAGCCCCGGCAACACACTACAGGGAAGTACCGAAGTAGTTCATTAAGTAATGCCGCTTACATCAAGCGTGAGGCTCCAAAGCATTCAGCAAATGAAATCAGTGGAGCCATGTGATCAATGTCAAAACCAGCAACTGCAGCACGGGCAAAGGCCATCCCTTGCTCTTTCTCTAGCACGGTTTTGCGTGTCTCCAGAACTCTGAGAAGCTGAACTCTGAGAAAACGCGCAATTTGAAAATATATGGGATCAACACCAATGAAATGTCATCAAATAACTTTGAATAAAAATATCAGTTTGATGAGTAAAAGGGTTTAATCTTTAACATCATTTATGTTATTATAGTTTGAACTTTATGAATATAAGAGGAATGCAAAGGCAAAGCTGATTTTCCTTGCAACTTGTTCAACTCAGACCTTCTGAACCATTACATAACAGCATGTTTTCTTTCCTGATAAAAAGTTAAAGGGAATTAAAAAGGTCTGTATAAATTCAGCTAACCGCATTCATGACAACCCGCTTTAATTGATAGTGTACAGACTTGCTAGAAACTGAATGATGAAAACCGCATAAGTATGGAGGTCTTAAGTTGGTTACTGGACAATTCATTCAAAATCACCCACGTATGGAATGGAACTCAACCAGAGGGTCCTGTTTACAGTATAGCAAAATTTTCAATTAATTATTTAGTTTTCAGAATAAAAGTTTTGCTACTTTTGCTAGAAGTGATATACTTTGGGTTTCCATCTTCTGCAACTGATCCATATGCTTCAGGTGGATGAGCTTCAGGCTGCCATTCAGAAACACCAAAATTTAAATTAAAAAAATACACTAAAGAACTTTATTGGATGATTCATAACACAGTGTTCATTCACCTTGTAAACAACTATTGCTTTCTCCTCATTACTATCTGGTATAGGCCAGCAACCTATCCAAAATCAGCACTTTATTTAGAACCAATACAAAAGTTCAAATAAAAATGATAATTTCTAGCAACTTACAGCATATTAAAAGTAAAAATACCATGTTCACCAAAAAAAAAAGAAGTAAAAATACCATAACAGCAGAGGTAAAAAAGTTGTGGATAGGATTTTTTCTTGCTAAAAATGACTTGGTTGTTGTTGGTGGTGGTGGTAGTGGTGTACAAATAGAAATATTAATTGAAAAAGGTACAAAAAAAGGGAAAAAAAAAAAATCAGAGATTCAAAGAACTTAGTTCTACTACTATGCTAATAAATATTATAGCAAAACATCTTTTTGGCAAGTACCTTCTAGGCGTTCCACAGGTTTCTCTTGATGATCCTCTGCCTGCCACGGAGAAACTAGCTTCGGTTATTCTATATGAGGTACTTGAAAGAGCTCTGATGGAATTACTTACAGTACTAATCCCCATGTCATTAGTGCTCTGAACAGCAATTGCCTTGCAAATATGTGAAATTTCAGATTCAATAGAGTAAACCCGTTCCAAGACCTCTGGAGTGCTTACGAAACGAACAAACCTATAGTAACCAAATCAAGTAAATTTATCATGGTAATCGTAATAAAACAATGGCACAGTAGCACCAGTTTTTCCTCTATAATCTCCATGTGAAGGGAAACATCATAGATAACCACAGAAGAATAATAGAATACCAACTTCCATACTGGAATAATGTCAATGAAAACTACAATAGAAACACATGATTATTGTACCACGAAAGCAGTACAAGTCACAAACAAGTAATCAAATCATTATGTGATCACGACCACTTGATACCTAGATATTTCACCTTCAAATCGTGACTCCGAAAAGATAAAACCGAAACTTCAATTTTACAGAAGATGTAATATACGTCAATGCAGTACACAATCGATAGAACTCATGATAGGGGAGGAAGCAAACTGTTGGCATACTTTGGAAGCCATACATCAAGCATTCAAATCTCGTGCAAAATAGCAATAAATTAGCATGAGGCAAATGCAGAAACTTGTGGATTTTGTAATTTCTAGTCAATTATTTGTGTTAAAGTTCCTTGTTAAGAGATCATGTGCACCAATTTCTAATCTCAAATTTAAACTTGATGATTGCAATTTTTCCTTTTTCATGTTAAGTTTGACCAAAACCCAGTAGCACTGAAACAAAAACCAATACTAAAACAAACTACCTTCCAACTAGATAAAAAAGTAAAACTTCAAGCTCCAAGTTGCATTGAACATCCATCTAGGGGATTCAAGAATTTGCTATAAAAAAAAAAAGAAAAAAAAGAAAAGAAAAGGAAAGCAAATACTCCCCCGTCCCAAAATGAGTGTTCCGTTTCTATTGGGCCCGTTAGGCTTATTGGGCCAGATAGGCCTATTACCAGACTCGCCAGACCTCCCAAAACCCAGAGGCCCATGCGAGCCGGGGCACAAGAAGGAAGAGCCGCAAAACCCACAAGTAAAACTTGAAAGATACTCTATAAAAGGAGAAGAAGCAAAACCCAATGAGGTACGAGGAAAAACAGTTAGGAAAGTATAAATGAAAGAATATCCTATTGATTAGAGCGTCAGAGGAGTCGTCCCAAAGGAAGACCTTGTTTTGCAGGATTAGTTGAGAGAAGAGAAGGCCAGGATAGGCTGAGATAAGAGGGACAAGCGGAGTAGCAGAGCATCCGCAAGGTAAAAAGACCCCTGTAGGAGACTACAGGTTGTTCATGCAGCAACAGTTTCTTTGCAATTTTGAGTCTTTTTTAGTAAGTTAGTTATGCATAAATTATCAATAATATCCTCGTAACAAGCTAGTTATATCCCTTTACACGTGATCGTGAGGATACAAAAGTAAATATACCACATTAACTAACTTCTCAATCATTTTTCTCAAAATAGAAACAAGTACATTCATTTTGGGGCGGATAATTACCTCATAATAATAATAGATTCAGAAACTACCTACTAAGCACTAGTTGATAAATTTTATACCAAAACCTCTAAAGAAAATTGTCATGAAATGAAAAGTAAATTTATGCCATGTGGTAAAGAATCAAAAGAAGATAGAGAGTATCATATATAGAATATACAAACCTTTCCACTGTGCTCTTTGTGAACCATGGTGCCTCAACACCAGGCTCTGGCTCAAGAACTATTGAATAACCCCCTTTGGCCATCTGATCTTGTGCAGTTCTCAAGTGGGCCAAAAATGGATTCAACAAACCCGCGGCTATCTTCTCCGTCTTCCCATTAGCAGACACAACCAAATCACACCTGTAAAAATATAGAACTCTAAACTCACTTTCCTATTGTAGAACCTTAAACTTCACAAGTAAATCTTCAAATGGACCCTTAAAAGAACTGATAATGACATCAGACCCGTCTTCAAAATACCCATTTAATCACCAAATTCAAGTACTCGTTAAATAATAAAAAAATGCCCATTTTAATAACCAAATCTTGAAACTGGACACGACCCTTGAACTAGGTCAATGAGAGAAGCAAGACGAAAGAGTTTCCAGAGAGAGAGAGAGTGAGTGAGTGAGTGAGTGAGTTACCGAGTTCGAGTGGGTGTGAGCTGAAACACGGCCGAGTCGAGCCGAGTCGAAGACCTCATTTCTCAAGAAAAGAAACCCAAAGGGACAAAGCACTAAGCAATCAAAACTGAAAAGGGTGGTTGGTTCCAATTTCACGAACTCAGATCAATCACTGGCTCACAGCTATATGTAAAACCGTAGCTTGAAAACAGAGACACGCACAGAAGAGAGCTCTCAGTAAAGTGAGTATAGAGATAGATATAGAGATAGAGATAGAGACAGAGACAGACAAAGGTTTGAGAGAGAAAAAAGGGTCCAAGATTGATGACGACCACCATGGGTTTCCATTTCCTTTAGATGCTAACCAGAGGAGGTGAAAGTGAAGCGTTAAAGCTGACAGGGATAACTACTCAAACTTTTATTTCAAACTTAATTTGTTACCTAAACTTTTATTTTGCCCAATTTAGTATCCACACTTCAATTTCACACCCAATTGAGTGTCTGCATTTTTATTGTATACCCAATGTGATACTTGCCGTTACCTCCCGTCAGTTTTGCCGTTAAGTGACTGCTGACGTGTA
>JAYMTH010002732.1:0-12054 GCA_036897465.1 Pelargonium australe
GTGTCGGTAATAGTGGTTTCATAAATGATTAGGTCCATGCACACACGTGCATGTATTTTGCATGTAGGCTGATGTGGACTAATCACAACCACACATTCTTTGAACTGAAAGGTGATGACGTGGGACCCGAGTAGGTTTTGAAGGAAAAGAAAAAAATTATGTGGCTAATAATACGTCACATCAGTCTACACGCAAACCCTTTTTTAGTGTATTAGTCTCTTTCAAATATTTTAACTAGATATAAACTACTTAAAATAAATGTATAAACAAACATTATCTCTTGGCTAGGGCATCATGTGGAAAAACCTATATCCATGGTTGAATGGATAAGAATTGTGGTGTTGAAGTGACCATTGGCATCATTTGATACCAACCTTTCAATCTATATGTTATCACTGAAGTGCATTGAATGTAAAATACTCTTTAAAATTTGATATTTGTCATCTCGTCTCGAAATAAATTGTTGATGAAAGTATATTTATAAGAATATATAATGTATTAACGTCTTTTAACAAAAAGTATTGTGTGATGTAATTGTAATTGATACATGTATTGTATCAATTTTATGGCAAGAGTTGATTGACTGTATTGTCAAGTATTCGATATTATCATAAAAATTGAAGAAAATAATATATATACACACTACATCAAATTCAACAGATTCTTGCATAAATTCAACTTTTGGGTCTAAAATTTTAAAATTCAACAATCTTTCATTACTTTCTTGAACTCCAAGAAACTTGAAAACAATACACTTGATGACACCAAACGTGTCGTTTGATTGTACAAAAGAAGCTAAATTCATAGTTCAATATTTCTACAAGATCCAACACATCTGAGGACACTACATAATCCGTTTGATCGATAAAAAATAAATTAAAAATTCATTGTTGAAAGCTTAGACACGACCCAATATATTTGATGACACGAAATGTGTCGTTTGGCAGATATAGTTCAATACATTCGATGACGCTTAACATGTCGTTTGATCGATAAATACGAAGCTAAATTCATAGTTCAACGAGATCCAATACATCACGATGACACGAAATGTACCGCTTGATACATAAAATCGAAGCTAAATTATTATTCTCTACCTAATTCTAGAGAAATGCAGAAACATAACCGAGTGCCAACGAAGATTCATCTTCGGTATGTTCGAGTTATTTCATCGTGAACACGCATTTAGTAACGGGTATATAGTACTAACCCATCGTGTACGAAGGAGTTGGCAAGTTGATAACAGTAGTCTTAACCTTTGTCATCATGTTAATGCTGTTGGTGATGCCTTGTGATCCAATGCCACTGTCCTTGAGACCCTGCAAGCGAAGCATTTGTTAGAGCCGCGAAAAATACGAGCCTAGCTCAGAAGTAGAACTGTCAATTCGGTTTTCGAGTTGGGTTGAAAATGCCTAGCCCAACCCACAAGAGATGTGCGTGTAAAATGTGCCCGGCCCACAATTTTTCTCTGGTAAACTCACCCTGTCCTGAAAATTTGATCGGGTCTATTTATGGGACCCGAACTTCCAACAACATTAACGGGGGTCGTGTTTCGGGTACCTACGAGTTTGTGTCTAAATTGCCAGCTCTATTCGGAAGTAACATAGTCTCATAAGTTTGGTTTGGAGGTTTTACTGCAAAATGTGCGGGTTTGTTCGACCCACAAATTTCTAAGGTTAACCCATCCCGTCCTGAAAATTGATCGGGTCTATTCATGTGACCCGAACTTACGACAATATGTTTCGGGTACCTACGAGTTTGGGCCTAAATTGCCAGCTCTATTAGAAAATAACATAGTTTCATAAGTTTGGCTCAGACTTTAGGTCGGGTTGCAGGTTTTACAGCAAAATGTGTGGATTTGTCCAGCCTAACCCGGTCCACAATTTTTTTTAGGTAAACCCATCCGTCTTGAAAATTGACCGGGTCTATTTATGTGACCCGAACTTACAACAATATTAATGTGGGTCGTGCATCGGGTAACTACGAGAGTTTGGATCTAAATTGTTAGCTCTATACGGAAGTAAAATAGTTTCATAAGTCACCTGGAAAGGGAAATGATCCGGCCCTCGAGCTGGAGCAGAGTTGATCTGAACTGTCCCGGTCTCCATTGCGTCGCTTATCAACATTGCTTTGTTGATGTCCTTTGTGAACACACAACCCTGCATTTTTGCTCGTAAGTATCAGTAACAAGCCTAATTTTAGTCATTTACATCAATGTATAGATTGCGACACACAGTGTTTGATCAAATGCAAAATCGAAGACACACTACATACAAGTGAGAGCCTCGTGTACTGAAACGCCCTCAATGTTCGGGAAAAGAGAAATTACGTACCTGGAGACCGAAGTTACTGGCATTGCAATGGTGGATTCCTTCTTCAATAGAACGGATCCTGATAACAGGCAAAACTGGTCCAAACGGCTCCTCCCACGCAATCCTCATGTCGGGTCTAACATTGTCCAACAACAAGGGCCAAATGAGGTTACCTTCTCTCTTGTACTCTTGGCAAAATGTAGCTTCTTTTTGTTTAGCATCCATTACCAAACCCTCGATGAAATTCGCCGATGATTCTGAAACAACTGGAGTGATGTCACAGTCGTCCTCAGGCGGACCAACGGTTAGTTTTGCCACTTTCGCCTTCACTTTCTCGACTAGAGCATCAGCAACAGAATCCATCACTAACACGACCTTAACAGCAGTGCATCTTTGACCACTGTGAAAAAGCAAATAACAATAACATGAAGTAACCATTATATCAATCTCATTTTAGGCCTTTCTTGCAAAAGTTATGATCATCAATATACCGACTCCTCAAGTACCATATCGAGTTCTCAAATGAGGTTTTTCTTATGATACGGTCTCAACATGGGACATGACACGAAATGAGAACTTTTAGGATAATTACAATTTACCTGTAAGAAAACCCGCCTTTTATTATGTTTGCTGCTACCAAATCTAGGTCAGCGTCCTCGAGCACAATGCACGCGTCTTTTCCTCCCAACTCCATCTGAAGAGGCACCATACCCGCCTTCTTTGAAATTGCAATACCCGTGTCTCCACCGGTGAAGCTGAGCAAATAAAACGAACTTAAGACATTTGATGTACTAATTAGGTGCATCTCATTCTTGGACTAAAGTTCTAAACCAAACGCTACCTTATTCTCATTGGAATGACTCATAATTACCTTATGCAGTTCACGCCGGGATGCATGGTAAGGAAGTCACCGATCTCAGAGCCTTTCCCAGTGACACAACTAATCAGGCCCTTCGGAAAACCCGCCAAGTGAAAGCAATGCACCATATGAAGGGCAGCTACAGCACCCTGAAACGAAGATTGGAGGGGAGATTTGGTGTGACGAGATTCATAAGTTCACGGGGTAGGAAAGGTATAGAAAAATACATTCCATCATAAATGTGACCATTATTTTGGGTAGTACATATCACATCTCTACTTAAAAACCGAGTAATGAAATTGCCATACTTATGCAATACAGGAGTTTTAGTTTTTGGCATACAACCCGTTTTCAACAATATATTTGCTCTTTCACACATTTCGAGGCATATACATTTTCTGCACACCGCTTTATAGACTATGGGGATTTGAGAGTTTAGCGGCGAATACCTGAGTTGGAGGCTTGAGCACAAGAGAGTTTCCGGCAATCAATGCAGGAGCAATTTTTGAGACAGCAAGGTTGACAGGGTAGTTGAATGGTGGGATGGCTAAAACAACCCCAAGTGGAACCTGCATTTGAAAACATACATATAGATCTTTCAAGGATATAAAACCACGAGCCGATCTTAGGATTTTACCGACACTTCACAATGACATCGCTTTCTATATATACATGTAGCTAGAATATTGCTAAGAGCTCAATAGCAAACCGTTCTACTTAATAAAATTATCAGAAAAAGAAAACACTCGAATGCTGACAAAAGTTAACCATAGCGTTAATGTGTAATAAACTCTATGAAAAGCAAGAACAGGCTTGCATCGTGTTTGCAAGAGCTAACGGTTATGAAGTTTAAGCTTCTTAAAGTTAATCTACTAGACGGTAATGAAGGAAACCAAGTATAACTAAACTAAATCCTGCCAGCAATCCATTAATTCAAAGCTTGGCAGAAAAGTTAAAAGACTTCACAAGAGGTCTAAAAGTTACCACAATAGAATCTTATGATTTTACCGTCATAATCAAGAAGACACTTAATGAACGACATCATTTTCTATATGAACATGTAGAATGTCGCTAAGAGCTCAATATCAAACCGTTCTACTTGAACAAATTTATCAGAAACACGAGTGCTGACAAAAGGTAACCATGGCGTGAATGTGTAATAAACTCTACGAAAAGCAAGAACGGGCCTGCATCGTGTTTGCAAGAATCAACTACTAGACTGTAATGAAGGAAATCAAATATAACTAACATAACTTGTGCCAGCAATCCATTAATTCAAAGTTTGGCGGAAAAGTTACAAGACGTTTACAAAAGGTCTAAAAATTACCTTAGAAGTGAGACAGTACTTGGTTCTCTCGTTCCCGGGAAAACTATCAGAAACCAAGAACTTGCCTTCTCCTAGAATCCTTACCCCTTCTTCAGCAGTGTAAGAAACAAGATCCCCAGACCTCACAACCTTCAACGAAAAATCCCAAAAATCAAATCATCAAGCAAACTTCACGACAACAACATGATCTATAAATAGCACAAACACACAAATCATAACAATGTAGGTACCTCAGTAACTGCATCTTTGGCCGGTTTAGCGATTTCCTTGACCAAACACTCAGCGATCGGAGCTTTGTGCTGCTTGAGGATAGCGGCCGCCTTGTGAAGGAGCTCTGCTCTCTTCCAGAGAGGGGTCTTTGCCCATGATTTTTGTGCACTTTTCGCCGAATCCATCACCTTGTTAACCTCTTCTTGTGTACAAGCTGTCAAATCCATGAAAAAGAGTGTTAGTACTAAAAAAATTAAGCAACAAAAAGCAAGCCATTCCTCAAACAATGTTGGGGTCAACTATGCGAATCCTTAAGCAAATGCACAAAATACGGGTTATAATTTCTGCTAAGTCTTCTATTTTCATCACTAAGTTGTTTAGTAGCTGAGTTTGTGCATGAAAAGGATAAATCTAAAAAATTTCTCTCTTTCAGACATAACAGCAAACACCTTGTGTACACTGATTCTAAGCTTAACTAATTTTTTTATAGCTCAGTTTAGGTGAGAGATCACAATCCTAAACATTCACAACAACACACAAAGCACATATATATTCTCATCTTATTTATTAGAGGTGGCAATTCGAGTTTCAAGTTGGATTTTGGGGTAAGATGGAAAAGATCTAATCCCTAAACCCGAATCGATCTCTTGTGGGTCGGGTCCTTCCAACTCAATCTGAAACCCGAATTGACAACACTAGCTTGCAGCACTTCTATCATGGAAAACCCGACACGACATGAAAATTAATGGGTTTTATTTTATGCGAGTTGGATTTTAAGTGACAAGTTTGTGTCCAAACTGTCAGCTCTACATATTAACAACAAAGTTTCACCAAGGCACAAGAATTTAGATCGACCCATAAATTCATTAGATCAAGTACAAGTGTGTTATGTAAAGACGTGTCACACTCTCATAGGCTTAGACTCATCATTAACTCTTTCTCATGATCATCAAACTTTAGCCTATTTTTAGACACCATTTCACAAACCAACACATGCAAGAGCAAAACCAAAAGAAAAAACTTGAATTTGAAGCAAAATCACAAACCTTGAACCTTGTACTGTGTCTTTCTAGTGGTAGGGTTGATAATGGCAACACTCTTGCCAGAAGAAGATTTTTTCCACTCTCCATCACTATAATACTTGTACACATTATCTCCTCCATCAAATATCTCTGTGAAAACTCCACTCCCAGCCATTGTTGCCCAAAAAAGAAGCAAAATTAACAGAAACCCAGTTGGTTTCTCAAGAAACACCCACCAAAGAGAAGCAATCAAAAAACAAAATTGACAACTTTTTCTGTAATGGGTTTTGATCAGAGGAGCAAGAGTAGAGATAGGAGTGTCTGGTGTGGGTTGGTTTGGTTCAATTGTTGGTGGATGTGTGGTGTGATATATAGGAAGAAGGAGAGCCTTGGATTGGCTATGCCCAATGAAGTTGGAGAGCTTGCTAGCTAGGACAACAACACAATTTGGGTGGTCCAAAAAGTGCCAACTTGAGTTCAATTTTCTTTTTAGTTTTTTGGGAAACCTAACCGAGTTGAGGAGGAGGTAGAATTGATAATTCGGGTTTGGACCAAAAAGATTAATCCAGTTAAAAATAGTTGTAAAGTTCAAATTTTGTAAGTAGATTATAGAGTTTGCGGATTTATCCAACTGACTCGACCAAAACACACATCGAGTTTATCGAGCTACTAATGATTTCATAACGCGTACAATCAATCCATTGAATTATTAGAGTATTTGAGACATGCTTGAACAAAATTAATATATATGTTTTTTATCAGCAACGGAACATTATACTCGTTTCTCACTCTTAAAGGGAAGTGTTATCCTAAGTCTCACCTCATACCGTCAACAATAGAGAAATTCTAAAATATTTTAACCATTTGATCAAACATGTCTTGATTAATATATACGTGTGAATATATATATATAATTGAAAAAATAAAACCATATTTGATTAATGATCTGATTAAACAAACCGATCAAAATGGGTATATTTTGAAAACATTACTACTAGAAACATCATTGTGTGGCAATTTGTTTGTGGAGTTTTTTCAGAGACGTCATGGCTATAAAGCTTCCCTTTTACAAGTCATTTAACGGTTTTTATTTTGAAAAATAGTTAGCCTCGTTTTCTCCGAAATTGAACGTTTTTGTTTTTGTTTTTTTTTTTTTTTCTTTTCCTCAGTGTTTGGAGAGTTGGATCATAGAATGGTAGGTTGTTGTCACACTCACTCTATTTTGTGTTACAATGCTCATTAATTTGGAATGCAAGTGTAACGATGGGAACATAAAGTTTAACGTATAATTATTGGTAAGTTAAATAAAAGGTTGTTTTCGAAAGTATAAGTAATAAACCCGTTAATTTGATGTTGGGTCAAGGGTTGATGTGTTTTGAATTTCTTTTGAGGTCTCAAATTCGAGTATCTTTACCGACGGTATGCAATGAGATTTATGGGTTTAAAGGGAACTAATAACTAACAGGGTGACACCCTCCACTAGGGGGTGAGAAACACTTGCATTCACAGATCTGTTGTCCCGTCGCTTAAAAAAGTTTGAGGTTGTTTAGAATATCCGCGTCGGGTCTATCAAACTCATACATAGTAAATAGAATTCGAAATTAATTTTATTGTCTCTTAATATCTCAAAATAAACTGAAATAGTCATCATGACAGATCGTTAAAGTAAGAGAAACAACAAGGTTTCAGTAATAATTATCATGTCATTTAATTCAATCATAGACTACTATAGTTTGGCCTTGAAGATTTTACTTTTTCCATTGAATCTTCTAGGTTGGGTGTGGAGGAAAGATTGTCCAAATACTAGTTAGTGAAGCTTATTTGGGTTGCCTTATAAATGCTTTGTTTAAACCTATCGATGGTTTAGGCAAAATTTCAAAGTTGTTACTATTAATTTGATCAATTGGATTTCTAGGCAAAAAGTGATCCAACAAGTATATTTGTCTTTGGTCCAACTCATCTGATCCCGAACTCAACTCGTTGGTACATTTGTCTATTGTAAATTCAGTGTGCGCATGTACGTGATGAATACCGTACATACACACTCATAAATTGTTAGCAATGGTGTGATCAACTGCCATAAAGTTGTCCTAATTCAACTTCGATAACCAGAAAGTGCAATCGCGTTAAAATTTGATAAATTATTCTTACCATTGCTGTGGGCCTACCGACTTCAATCCATATAACTCGACTTTCAATGCAATGATTAGACAACAAACCCCATAACACACACCAACAACAACAACAACAAAAAACTACCCAAAATTTATCTTATGAATTGCAACACCTAACAAGAATACAATTGTTGTGTCTATATTTCAAAATGAGTGTAGGTTTGAATCAAAAGTAGATAGAAGAGTGGTAGCTTTGTGAGCATGATGATGAAAATTACATATCTATAGGTATTTGGTGAGACCTTCTATTCTATGCTTTTGTTGAACCACATATTTTTATCTTTGATAGAGAGCCACAAATTTATGGTCACCATGCTTTGAGTCTTCTTGTATTTTGAGTCCAAAATGGTCCCCCAAGTCCCAACCAACCTCATCATAATCTAAAAAAAACCATATGAATTTATGGACCACACATGGCACCATTTAAAAATCCAAGAGGATATACCCTATAACTATCAATTTAGACTAGAATTCGCGAGCACGAGGCATTGAAGCCACATTTTTTGTGGTTTCGGGTTGCATAAAATATAACCGATTAATATTTAGGTCGGGACATGTGTCGTTCAGCAATAATATTAGTTGAGTCAAGCAAGCCCATATATTTCCTATGTAAAACCCACACAACCATGCGGTTGAGTTTGGGTTAGGTCCTTTAAAATCAAAACACGAATGGTCAGCCCTAATACACCTTGAAGCTAGCAATTCGGGTTTTTTTTTAGTTGAGGTCGAAAAGACATAACCAGAACCCCATGAGAAGCAAAATGAGCAAAGGTTTTCCCCAACCCAACCTGTGATTTCCTCATGGCAAACCTGATCCAACCGAAAAATAATTAGGTATACTTTTTTTATGACCCAAACCCGCAAAAAAAAAAAATAATAAATAAATCGTTTTTCGAGTTGCTACGAGTTGGAATCCTGTCTTGAACCAAAATAAACATGAGATGGGGAGAGTTTTTAATCAACTACTACAACAAAATCCAAGAAAAAAAGCTATTCATTTTCTTTCAAAATGAAATACCAGAACCTGTTCTTGCTTCAAACCAATTGAACCAAAACAATCTCATTACTATAAGAAGAAACAACTATCAATGCTAATGCCTAAAGGTAACATCACGAATCATTCCTCCGAATAGATAAAAAAGATAAATGATTGGAATTGAATGGACTAAATAATGAATATACCACCATGAACCAATGCTCTTACTGTAACCGATTATAATCTCAAACCCACACTCAATGGGACTTCACATACTCCTGAACGACATGAAGACCCTCTGATTCTTCACCGTAGTCCTGCAATCAATCATACAATGGATTAAAGGAAGCCGGCGGGACAGAAAAGGCATTAAAAGGAACTAATATTTGCGATGATTAAAAAGTGAGCAGTTAACAGACGGGATTCACAACTCCGTGTTCTCACCTTCACAACAACACAGGAGCAACCAACAACCTTTCTTGCTTTTCCTTCTGAATCAATTTTGCATAACTGAATGTGAAGACAACATAAAATAATAAAATTACCCCTGTGAAGTAAACAGTTTTAAGGCATCATTTGGGTTAGTTTTCTTCAAGAATGAGAATGAGATTCGAATTCCAATTATTGATTTCCATTCTCATTCCAAGAATTTGAATTTTTGTCCAAGCGCAACCTAATTTATTTATTTATTTGAAGCCAAACGCTACTTAATTAAATGCATATTACCAGCAAGAATTGAGAACTACGAGGTTATCAAACATTAGATGAAACTCGGATGAAGATAAGAGAACCAAAGAGCATATCAAAACAAGTAATGAACTTTACTTACACCAGCCCACTCGCCAAGAGATTTAGCACTAGGCACAGTAATCAAACTAACATTGTGGTCGGCACAAAGAGCTTTAACCAGTTTAGTGTAATCTTGCTGGTTGCAGTCCTCTGCCAACAGACAGAGCTGTGCGGCGTGCTTCTCAATCACCTTAGCACCTTGGTGTAGACCTCGGATAAGCCCACCATGAGCCAAAGCTTTCCTCAGCACAAGTTGCAAGGCGGTTGTGAGATCCATCTCACCAACAGGTGCAGCAGGGGCCTCGGCTACCACAACCTCTTCTTCTCTGTAATACCAGAATATAGAATTTTAGTATTGCACCAACCCGACATAAGAACTAACTAACAGAAAGTCAGGAAGAAGAACCAAGGTTGATCACTACGATCTTCAAACTCTACTTGAGTAAAGCAACAAATATTGATCTTGTATCAATAAGGGGTGGCGATTCACGTTCACGGGTTGTGTTTGTGCCGTGTTAAAGATTAGCATTATGTTAAATGGGTCATCACGAACACAACCCCATTTTTTAATTGGGTGAGTTGCACGACATAAACACGATCCATTTAGGCGGGTTGATACGAAAGGACACGCTTGACTCATTAGTCATTATCATTGACACGACAAACTTAAAAATTTACCATTTTATCCTTTAACAGGACTGCACGGGTTACATAATCTGTTTATTTAAACGGGTTAGGGAAGTCCAGCATGTTTTACACAACAAAATTAACTAAAACAGGTAGGATTAGTCAGCACGAATCCAGTTAAGCTGTTAAACCAAAACAGTGATAAAGGAAACAAGTAACATGATCCAAATTGCTAGGCAACAATAGTGATAAAATGAAACAACTAAAGTTCACTTACCCCGACATTTTCTTCTAATTACTTAGAAGTCTACTTCCTGATTCCAGATGAAGATAAGAAGAACAAAAAAAAATAAAAACAGTCGAAGTTAGATTTAAACAAAAACATGAACCACCTATATATATATATATAAACAAAATTCAAATCATTGCATGAGTACTATCATAAAAAAAACCGATAAAATTTGAGAATTGCTAATTACATAAACCTATGTACATCAAACAATAAACATACATTGGGTTCAAATTCAGAATCAATAAACAAACACTTCAAAACCTATATTACGATTCCAGAACAACACATTAATCTGTATAAACATTTTGAGATACAATGCCGATAACTCGTTTTGATCAAAAATTGCATAACCACAATACGGATCATAGAAATTTTGAGAACTGCCCAATCATGAATCAAACAGTAAACACACAGAGAACTAAGATCGAAAATCAAGACTCAAATAAAAATAAAATTAAAAACAAATCCTACATTGCGATCACAGAACAGGCCATGAATCTATAAAACGAAACCCTTAGTGAGGTCGGAGGATTGTGACGTCACCTTCGAAAGCAAATACGGCGGCGACTGGAACTGCAGGCTCTGTTCTCTGGTGATCGTCAGTCACTGGCGCAAAATTTGTACCTGTAAAGCCCTACTTTTCAATTCCGAAAATACCCCCAAACTATTTGGGCTTTTGGGTTCTATTTGAGAATTATGAAATGGGCTTTATTTAGTTTTTGTGTAAAATCTATTTGGCCCAAGCACATTTTTATTGGATAGTCAAGTTTATAAATAGGCAACTTGCACCAAATACAATATAATATGATTTAATATTATAGACAAAGTGGTCGCAAATCAAACCGAACAAATAAATAGGGTTTTTCCAATATCCTTCCTTTTATTGTCCTTTAAACAAGCATTTTGTAAACACCATGTGTCCGGAGACCTCCCACAACCACACTACACTTGTGGAAGTAAGACCACGGGTGTGGACTACTACTCGACCTGCTGCCTCAAGTCTCAAACGACCTCTTCGGGCTCGTCACGTGTCCGGGAAAAAGTTATGATTGCGAGTCTGTCTTACACGACTTAATTGGTGATGTCCACTTGATTGTCCCTTGCTTTGTTTTGTCTCAAGATATATTCAAGAAAGTTGCCCGCCTCAATATTATGCTATGCATTTCATGTTTTCTTCATTTATCATTGAGTCTCGCCTTCACCTTTGAGTTTCGTTCCCCTTCCTTGAGTTTTTTTTACCTCGATATGATCTCTCTTAACACATGGCCATAATATTTTATACAACTCAAACATGAAAAAAAATGCAAATGGGCTTTTGAGTTCAAATTGACACTACTCTCTTGCATAGTTTTTGTTTTATTTTAAAAATAGGGGAAATTACAGTAAACCCCCCAACTATTGACTTAAAACACCTAGCACCGGTAAACTATTGCATTTTACATTTAGCACCAGTAAACTATACATTT
>JAYMTH010002733.1:0-12053 GCA_036897465.1 Pelargonium australe
ACCATTATTACAATTATTTTGATTTATTATACAAAACTATTCATTAATTAAACGAATTTGTTAAAATTTATTAATTATTAAATTCGTTAAAAATACTCGTGCATCGCATGGGTATATAACAAGAAAAACTAAATCTTTATATATAGACACATAGATGATAGATATAGTGAGGCCTAGAAACCCTTAGATATAACAAATTACATTTTAAATAAGAATAAGCCAATTAAATACAAAAAAAGGAAAGCTATAATAGTTAAATGTGGGTGTAGTGACTAGTGATTACTAGTGACGCTAACTTTTCTCATCCTATATATATAATTGTTAGCACAGTTCACAAGCCACTTCCAAGATAACACAGTCGCCTACTCTTCTTCTTCTTTGCTGGTTCACAACAATGGAGGTTGTGTCGCCGTTTTCAGCATTACCGTCTTCGTCTTTGAACCCCAAAGCTCCCATCTTTGTACCCACTGCGTTTCGTTTGGTGGAAGACTACTCAGACCAGTGGTGGTCTCTCGTGCATTCCTCGCCTTGGTTCCGTGATTATTGGCTCCAGGAGCGTTTCCAAGACCCGGAGCTCGCAGATCCTTTCTTTCCCGAATTCGAAGACACAGATATTGAAGCTCTCTTCGACAGCTACTCTGTCAAACGTAAGTTCTGAATCTAAATAACTTGTACCATCATTTTCTTTTTCAATTTTCTTTGGCAAAAATTGAAGCTTTTCATGATTGTGCAGAGGAAGAGGAGCATCGGGAGAAAGATTATTGCGAAGATTTGATATCGTTGGGAGGATTGAAGTGGCGCAAGAGCCGATCTTCGGTGGAGGCGCCGAGGTTCGTCGAGAAAGCTCCTAAGTTCGTGAATGCTAAGGTTAGTCCTCGGACGATTCAGCAGCCGAGGTAGACTGAGTGCGGCTCAGTGACTCAGGATGTACTGAATGACTTCATGTTTCTTGATTTTCTGTATTTGTGTCTATGTAACTCGTTTGTGTATTAAGTCTCTGACCTTGTAGAGTTTTTTTTTTTTTTTTTTTTTTTTTTTTTTTTTTTTTTTTTTTTTTTTTTTTTTTCTTCTGTGTTTTAGTGTTTCTTGTGTACTGGTTACTGTAATTATAATAATAATAATAGTAACCTTAAAAAAACAACAAAAATGTTTGATCTTTCATTCGAACACAGTTATGGGACAAAAATACAAAGATGGAGCTACAAATTTAAGATCTGATCTTGAATTTTAGCAGTTGACCTGCTCTTCCTCTCCCCAGTTGCTGGCACTTTTACCAATTTTGTGAAGAGCTCTGATGACTTCTTGGGTGGTGACATTACCAGTTACAATGACCTTATTGAGTTGCTTGTCAACATCATAGGTTTCAATATCTGAGAGAGAAAAAAAAAAAATAAAATAAAACAGTTTCAAGAACAGAACAGAGTACTGAGAGACTTTGGTTTATGTAATAGGTTCAGAAAATGGGAAGTACCTTCAATTTTCTTGATGGCTTTGAGGATTTTCTTGATGCAATCATCACAGTGCAATCCAACCTTAACTTCCACAACCTAATCACATATTGAGTTTGAGGTCAAGCAATGAGTATTGGAAATACATACCAAAGCGATTGTGATGAGAGTTACTTACATTAGTCATTAGGAGTGGAGAGCTGAGTTGAAGTGAAAATGGAGTCATTAGGAGTGGAGAGTTGAGTGCATATAAATAATGGGAAAAAAGGAAAAGGAATTGGGTTCTTTGCTTTAATGTGTAAAAAGCTTCTTTTTATTCCATGTTTATTGACTTTTAGAGAGAGGAATGATCATGGTTTTGGGTGGTGTGGCACTGTTTTGAGGTTGAGCTGGTTCCAACTTCAAGAAGCTAACGATTAGGCCTGGTGCCAAGTGCCAGAAGCCAACCATATGCCATTTTGATTGAATTGGTTGTTTTATTTGTGGACAAGACACAGATACTTGAAAAGGTTAATATATATATATATTAACTTTGGCTGTTCTGCTTTGTTCATTTCCATGACTCAGTGGTCATATGCTTAAGTTTTGGAACCATAGACCAGAGTTCGAATCCTTTCCTTATGCAACTACTAATGATTTCTCAAATGTGGTCATTTTTTACTTGATTCTTCTATTTTCGACTTGAATAAGGATTAAGCTACACTAGATGATTCAATAGTAAAAGTTATGTCGTCTTTATGGTCATTTTCGACTCATCAATAAGAATTACACTAGATGGTTCACTAGAGAGAGTTATGTGGGCTTTATAGTGGTTTTTAACTTGAATACGGGTTTAGCTAGATTGTTCACTAGCTTAATAACACACCCAGTCTTTGTGGTCGTGTCCAACTTGAATATGGATTAACATATAGACTATTCGCATGTCCACAAAGAATTATTTTGATGTCTAACATAAATATTAATTTCATTGCTCTAGGATTTGGGATAGATATTGTCTTTTTTTTTTTTATCAGCGAGGGATAGATATTGTCTTGCTTTTGTTTATTGGTTTCTGGATTAATTTTTATTTTAAAGGTAGGTCACTTAGTAGTATTGTTTACCAAACATAATCAGAATGTTGAACCAATACATTAACATAATCATTGTTGGATTAGTTGGTTTACACTTCTAGTTATTGAACACTTGTTACTGGTTTTACTGGGAACTGAGTAATGAAATATGATAATCAATTGGTCACTCTAGCATTGTGAGTTGATACCTTACTTTGCCAATATACTAGCAAATTATTGATCATTGTGTGTTTTTTCAGGTCACTGAACTAGGACTTGGTAACCATGTTGTGGCCTCCAAGCAGGCTCTGTCTCTGGCAAAAAGGTATAGCACAATACTGAAGGCATTGAAGCAAAGAAAGCCATCATCCAAAAAGTTCAAAGAAGCTACAAGACTTGTGATGAAGATCTTGATCGCACTGAAGAGAGCAAATTTTGAGGTACGAAACAAAAAAAAAAAAAAAAAAAAAACTAGTTTATTGCAATTCATATTGTCACATTGTTAATTGTACTTGTAACAATATTTGTCACACTCGTATATATCTTGTGCAGGGCTTACCATGTGCGGCTCCAACAAAATTACCTCCGGGAACCATATACGAGATGAACACATTGCCCGTGGACGCCAAGGCTGTAGTAGATGGGGACGGCATGACAGTATACGTAGACGCTGCAGACCCTAGAGA
The DNA here is from genome assembly GCA_036897465.1 of Pelargonium australe. Lineage (NCBI taxonomy): Eukaryota > Viridiplantae > Streptophyta > Magnoliopsida > Geraniales > Geraniaceae > Pelargonium > Pelargonium australe. The sequence goes on from JAYMTH010002733.1 coordinate 3,184, forward strand.
GTCTGCGAACATTCCATGGGAGGTGCAAATGGCAGCTGTCCAGCGCACGGAAGCTCGCGCCAACAGGAACTACGCAGAGGCAGACAAGCTCCATCAGCAAATTGTTGAGGCTGGATACAGGTTTGTCTACATTACACTACACAGTTATGGATGATTATAGGTTCATTATGTTCCAATTTGTAACACATATATATTTTTTTTAATGCAGAGTGCTATTTATTGGTAAAAAAGAGGTACTTGCTCGAAAGTGTCGCATCCGCATGAGAGGAATAGATGCACCGGAGACTAAGATGGCGTACGGGAAAGAGGCGCAAGAGGCTCTAGTAGAGATTGTTCGAGGAAAGAGTCTACGAGTTTTTGTCTACGGGGAGGATCATTATGGTCGCATCGTTGGAGATATATACTGTGACGGCGTTTTCGTGCAGGAATCGATGCTCAAGAACGGGATGGCGTGGCATTATGCAGCTTGTGACCAACGCTTGGAGCTAGCAGCGGTACGTAACTAATAATCAAACTATAGTGTAAATTTTTAATTGTGCATTATTTTTGTGTTATGTTTATACTAACAATTTTAATGTAAAACAGTGGCAAAATGATGCTCGAGCAAAGAGAATTGGACTGTGGGGTTTATCAAATCCAGAGAAGCCATGGGATTGGAGGAGAAAAAATCCACGCGAGAAGTAGAGATTTTCAACATTGTTGCTGTGAAGTGTACCATACTGAAGACTCTCACCAAGAGTACATCAGTACAGTTTATCATACAGCATGTATATAATAGGAAGAAGAAAAAACTATAGGTCATTTTCTATTTTTAAATTTCCTTTTTCTTTTTGTAAATGTTGCCATAATTGACTTTGTTGTAACATTCATTTATTCTATTAATAAAAGTGACTACTTTTTTTTTTTGCTAAAGCTTTAGGTTGTTTTAACTCTTAAGGTGTTGAGTTTTTAATTAAACCATGGAATGGTACATCTGATGACTCATGCTTATATTGAACTATTTAGTGTCTTTTGATCTTATTTGGTTAAAATCATGTCACTAAGTCACTTAGTGAACTTTGCAATTTGTAGCTTGATCTATTATAAATGTCACATTTCATTGGAACATGTTGAGTAGTTACTCAAATATTATGTTATGTATGTTCCTCTCTTTTTTAAGGTAATTTATCTTAAAATAAAGTAATTTTGCTTGATTTCAAAGGTGACAGTTTGAATTTTGGAACCAATAGTTTAAAAGTAATTCAAATCTAATTTGAAAGGGGTTCGGATTGAAAATAAAAATTAATTTGATCCATGATTCATATCCAAATTATAATCTATACTTGATTTGTATGTAAATATAAGGAAAAATTAAGGTTCAATTTAGTCCCTGAATTATTCAAAACGTTTGGATTTATTCCATCAACTTTAAAGTGTTTCAAAATAGTCTAAAGTTGAGTAAAATGATATATTTTAGTCCAAAATTGAGCAAATCGTTTGACGGAATCCGTCACGTGTGCTGACGTGGACTAATTCCACATCAGCACAACTAACGGATTATTTTTCCTATTTGACGGAATGTCCTTCCATCAAACGTTTTCGTCCAACTTTGGACTAATTCCAATTACTTTTGTGAACTTTGGACTATTTTAAAACATTAGAAAGTTGAGGAACCAAATCCAAACGTTTTGAATAATTCAGAGACTAAATTAACATTTTTCCTCAATATAATATCAAACTGCAAAAAAATTATGCTGAAGGGTTGTCACTGTTTTAAGCCGCGGCACGTGCGAACATGCACACGCGAGCATCACGCAGTACTAAATAAAAGCTTCTCCCAATAATCAGCAAACATGCCTCAGTACATTGAAACGAAACATATTCTCACGCGCTCGCAGGCGAGTGGGCTAGTCTGTATGGCAAAAGTGCACTTCCTTGATCTTTAACTTCACGTCGGCCAGCAACAAGGCCGTTGACAAAAGCGGCTTAATTTACATTAGATATTTCAGCAAAGCCACGTAGCCAGCTCAATAGATCTTCAACTTCAACCATAAAACGTCACAGCAATAAATTGACAGCTAACGAATCGCGGCACGCCACGTGTCGATCTGTTTCTTATTTGCTGAGTAGATTCCTTGCCTGAAACCCAACCACCCTCAATTCCTATTTCCTTCTCCTTCCCCAAAACCCAATTTCACTTCCATTTCCGATCTAATTTCTTGCTCTCTGCTACTTTCTTGAGCTTTCAATTTTGAATGGGCAACGCTCTCAGGTTTCTCTATGGCCGTTGCTGCAGCAAGCCCACCACCGGCGGCGGCGCCGGCTACGACCCGCTAGCTCCCCACGGCGGAGCTGCCGGCACCGGTGGCGTTTCTGCTCTGGCTCGTGATATTCTTCACTTTGAAACCACTTCTCAGGTAACTGTTTCTTTTCCGATTCAGTTACTTTAGTTTGAGAATTGGGTTGTTGAATTTTCGTTCAAATTGAGCTAAAAACGTGATCTTTTTTCTTCTAATAATTTAAAGGTGCCGGAGGGTCTCGATAAACTTGTTGTGTCGTCCAAGAAAGCTCAGGCTAACTGGTAATTCGCAGATCCATTCGCTTTTTGACAATTCAAGAATGCTACGCTTGGTTATCTGATCCGGGTACATTTGGTTAATGATTATAGGTACAGAAAGTTATCGGAGGCATGGACAGCAACACGACCGCCGCCAAAAACACCCGAAGAAGCCTCCCGATTTGTCATTCAGACCTTGAAGAATCATCAAAAGGCGGATGTTGAGGTATTGTAGACTATGTTGGAATTAGTTTTAAAAATCTTAGTTGGAAACTATAATTAGATGTTTAAATGATCAGTTAATGCCACCAAACATGTGAATTGAATCGATTTGCATTGTCGTTTTAGCTGATTACGAGGTCTCGAGTTCAAGTCTAAATTGATTTGTGATAAAACAGGGTTTATTGGCTTTCTATGGTCTCCCTCTTCCTCATACACTTTCCCAAACTTCTGCTGGTGCTGGTGCTGCTTCTGCTGAAGTTGCAACATCATCCTTGCCCCAAGGAGTAAAATTTGAACTGCACTCTCTACCGGTAAGACAATTCTCTCAACCCAACTTCTGATTATCAGCTCAGTCATGACTTGACAACATTTTTAGAGTAAATTTACAATGATTTGGCTGAAACTAGGTGGATGGGAAAGCTATATCAGACGGGGACACCGTTACAGTATACGTCGATACAGCAGATCCCAGGGAGTCTTCTTCTGTCCCAAGAGATGTTCAACAAGCTGCCACTCAAAGATCGAAGGCTCGTGCAGCCAAGAACTACACTAAAGCAGATGAATTCCACAAGAAAATCATTGATTCTGGATACCGGTAAGTAATCAAATCCTGCATGCCTCAGATTCCTCGAATAAGTCGTCGGTTTTGGTTTCATAGTTGTCGGATTTTCCTTTGCAGGGTACTAACTATTCAAAACAAGGAGGTCCTAGCTCGAAAGTATCGAATACGACTAAGGTAAATAGACACATTTCAAGATTTAAACCCTATGGGTCTTGTTTATATAAATACTAAAATGGTTCTTGAACGAATGCAGTGGAATAGATGCCCCAGAGAGCAAAATGCCCTATGGAGTAGATGCAAAAGAGGCGCTAGCTAAGCTCGTCGAGGGAAAATCTTTGAGAGTATTGGTGTACGGGCAGGATCGATATGGCCGGTGTGTAGGTGATATATACTGCAATGGTGTATTTGCACAGGTAATGTTCCTATCCCAAACATAACAGAAGCAATTATCTATCAGTTCTAATGTGTATCTATAACAGGAAATGATGCTCAAGAAAGGATTTGCATGGCACTACACAGCTTATGACAAACGAGCAGAACTAGCAAAGGTTGGCAGAAAAATAGTCTTCATTTCTATATAAAATGCTTCAACTTATTCATGACATGCTATACTATACATACCACAGTGGGAAAAAGATGCACAGGCAAAACGTGTTGGGTTGTGGGCTTCGGCGAATCCCGAGAAGCCATGGGAATGGAGAAAGAACAAGCGTGAAGGAAGATGAATACATCACTCATCAAGGGTTTATACCAAAACGTGAAAGATTGATTCTTAATTTGTATTGTAATGAGGGTAAATGTATGAATGTTTATCATTAATTTAAAATAAAGATATAATGCATGTTCTAGATACGTATGATTCACTTGTGATTAAATGATGCAGTTTTAAGATCTAAGTAATGCAAACTATATGTAGTGCAACACAATCAGGATTACAATCAAACATCATACACCAAATTTTGGGGGTAAGTGAATCATATAAGGGACCAACAAAAATTGTTCTATTCATTCAACATGGCAATGACTAACAATGTGCCACAATATTCACAGCTTGAAATAAAAGCACAATACAACTTTGACTTGGAAGATGGCAAACAACAAATTAAATGGAATGTAAAGATTGAGAAGTAAAAAGGTAAGAGAGAAAGTTCGTGTAGCCCAAGAATACACTGCAAAAGACAAGAGACATCGATAAGAACGTAATAAAAATTCACTTTTGTCTGCTAATGAACAAAGACAATTCCATCAAATAGCCTAAAAGGGTTCTGAGTCTGAAATCACAAGTTAAGGTTCAAGTGTGTCATTAACAATATAAGTTTGACCTGGCTTCCATGCTAAAAATATTAGCTTTAAATCTGAAGAGGACATATGGAGAAACAAAACGGGACAGGGTAGTGTTCAGCACAAGGATCCTAAGGAAGAAATCTCAATTTTTTGGTTGCAATCAAAACAACAGTATGGTTCCAAAAATTACTGACGAGGAACCATATACATTTGCAGAATGCTAGCAATCTAACAGTGCCACAAGCCATGTAGCAATGACAAAGGTTAATATCAAACGCAGATATAAGGATGTCGTAAATAAACTTTTGCAATGTAAATTAGAGCTAGCAATTTGGACCCAAATCCACATGCACCCGAAACCCGACCTCGTTTTGCGGGTTTGGGTTGCATGCAATTGATTTTCGAATTGGATTGGACCAGGCAAACCTACACCTCTTTTGGGCCGGGTTTAAGTTAGACCTTTCCAACCCATATCCGACCCAAAACATGAATTGACAGGTTTAACATAAATGTATGCCTGACACTTGAGTATTGACAACATATTGTAGGTAAAAATTCAAAATTTATGGGAACCTATTCAAGATGAAGAAGATCATAAAAACCATGGCAAGTGTAGTGCTAGAATTTCTAGAACCAAATTATGGTTTCAGTAGCCAGCAGAACCTTTGCTATGGGGAACAGATCTCACCTGCCTATGATGTGAAAAAACTAAGCCTCCAAATATCATACTATAATAAAGGCTAAAAACATACTTGAACAGTGTAAAAAGGAAAGATTAGAAATCATTTTGCCAAATCCAATGGGGACATTCACACAATTTGCTAAATACGAAATCATCTTACAACTATAGTAGCTAGTAAGGACTCAAACTACACATTAACTAATGGTGATTATGCAATTGTCAATACCACATCAGAACAAATAAAAGTATAATCAATTCATCTACCTAAGAAGATTAGAGAAAGTAAGAGCAAGTGAAATGCAACTCACTCTTTCATGAATAATTTCAACACCAAGCACATTGTCCGTTATCTTGCATCATCCTTACCTTCATCTGAATCAGAGTCACTCACACCGTATCCTAGAGGAGCAAATCAACATATAGATCACAAAGAGAAACAGAACCTCTACAACTATTCAAACAAGAGAAAGTGGTACCTGGACGTTTGAAAATAACATCCCAAGCATGAGCTCGGCCCTTGGAAGCTCTTTTAACCCAAGCTTGTCCCTTAGGAATAAATATAATTTCTTCTCAGTAATTTGAAGCTCACAAGAGCTACCCAGAGAAACGATAATGGAAAATTTATAAATTTATAAGAAAATCCACTCTAATGTTGAATCAGCCCTTAAACCTATATTAACAAACTGACAAGTCAGAGTTTCCACCCAATTTTCCAGGAAACCAAACACACGAAAAAAAGAGATGGGGAAATGACCTTTAGAGAGTCTCTGGGAACACCATAGCCGCTGTAGTACATTTGGGCGACCAGGACCTGCATTGAAATGTCACCAGCTCTGGCCTCCTTGAGCGTGTCCTGGAAACACCGCTTCACGCAGTCGGAGACCACCTCCGACAGTGGGGTCCGCCTCGTCGTCCCAGAATCAGATCTCTCCATCTTGTTCAGCTTCACCTGGTCCGAGTCCACTCGGAGGACAGTCGGTGGTTTCGCTGTTTCCGGGACAGAAACTCGGTTTTTCGATGTGGATTGTCTCTGTTTGGGTCTGTGAGATCCAGTTCTGGCGATTACTTTGAATTCGGTTGCAGAAGAAAGTGAATTTTCCATGAAACAAAGAGAAAATTGTAGGTAGGTTTGTTATTTTCTGGATTATGGATTTGGTTTGTTATCTGGGTTTCATGGTTGGGGTTTGCAGAATTTGTACTTTTTAAGGTCTGTACTGTAGCTTCTTTGTATTGATATGGCAAACAAATTTCTGGTTGTACTGATTAAATGGGCCAATGACAATATAATCATTTCCAATGTAATGGGCCTGAATATAAAAACAATGCTTTTGAAAGCCCAATTTTGGGGAGAAGCCCATATATTAAGCCCATGTGGGGCTACTACATACACACATATATAGACTTCTAATTTTTCACACTTGTACCTACCAAAATGAGAAGCTCAAGTCAATTTATATTACTTGAACAAAATTTGCAAAAAATTTATAAATAAAAAAACAAATTAATCTATGATTAAAACAGGCTTATTGCTAACCAGTTGTGGCAGGCTGAGATTGTAAGAAGAGCTCTTGGATTTCATCCCTGCTAAACACATTTATAGGGAAAAATGAAGAATCGTAACTATGAACCTATAACTAAACCGCGAACTAGATTAAACCAGTATTTTCATACAAAAAAAACACTGGCTTATTCACTACTAAACACTTTAATATATATATTTTTTGAAACATAAGTTTTATTATACTCCATTATTTAATTATCAATATTATCTGTTACCATATTTTTTTGAAAAATAAAAATAAATAAAAAATTGCAGGACACGTATGTATATATCTAATATCTATATATTGTTATAGGTCTTCGGAGATTCCTCTGTTGTCTCCGATCTCATCACAGAAAGGTAAAGAAGCAGATCAATCAAAACAATCTCAAGCTTCATAGAAAATTGTTCATCTCTGTAGTCTTATTTATTTTTTTTAGCATTTATTATTTGTTTTTTTTTTTGTTTTTTCCTGTCCAGAATTTGAATTATCCACATATCTTTATAAGGTAGTAGTGACTCTGTTTTCACTGTTTTTGCTTTGTGGGTCTCTCAAATTTAGGGTTTTAGGGTTCTATGTTTCTGGGTTTTGATCATCTGGGTTGTTTCTGCCGAAAAGTTGGACTCTTTTTGTGTTCACTGTATTAGTGTATTTTTAATTGGGCTGTTGAGTTTTTAGGATTTTGAATTGAATGGCTCGGGTGATTCTGCCTCAGAAGTGTTCGGGTTTGGCGAAAACGAATCTATTGGGTTTAATCTCCTCAGCTCATGTGATTACTCATTATCCGATTTTGTCTTTTTTGATTATTTAGTTATGTGATTATGCTGTGTATTTATATGCTAATAGGTTGCTTGAAACTCAGAAGTGTGGGGTTTGGAGTGTTTTTGTATCTTGACTGTTGTAATTTGTATGCCTTCATTGAGACTGCTATCGAAGAGTTCATTTGGGTGTAATGTGGTTTGTGTGTTTGCTTTGAGTTAATATGTTTACTACCTATATTTGCTTGGAGGGTGGATTGCTATTCGATTTCATTATATATTCAACTTGAGCTGCTAATGGTATGCTTGTGTAGAGTTCTCTTAATAAGAAATGGGTCTTATAGCACTTAGAGTTGAAATGACTATTTCGGCAGCTATATTTACTTAGAGTACAATGACAGCATTGGATTAAGTTAATTTTTGGGGAGCATTGTCTATATTCTCTATATGCATGCTCGTGCAGCCATTTAAGTGAATTTTTTGCTGTTATTTGTGAAATTGAATTTCCATGCCTAGAGCTGGTTTGGTTGCTGAAAAACAAAGAAATGGGATTGTGGAAGTGGTCTGCTATTGGTTGTAGGAATTTTGTGTGTGTATGTTAATATTGTTTATTTGTGTCTGTAAACGAAGAGTTCATTTCTGGTGCCAACTGGTTTATGCATTAGCTGGTATGCTTGTAATAGAGTTCTGGGATTAAGAAATATGGCTTATAGCATTTTGTGTTGAAACAATCTTTTAGTACATTTTTTCTTTCTACAATCGCATTATTGAATTAACTGCTTTTTTTTTTTCCCTCTCCAGTGTTTCTATGTTTCTTATTTAGTATCGATGAAATCAAATGTTCAGTAGATGCTATCATTTAATGTTTCCTATCTGTTCTCTTGACAGCGTCCTGCTGCGTGCCGAGTGAGTTCTCTTGAGCATTCTGCAAAAAGTATTTGCCGATATAGGCATATTCTTAGTTCAGAGGTTGTACATTTTTTCCCTTTCCATAGCAGAATCTGTTAGATTTGTGTTACAGGCTTGTCAAATTAAATTCTTACCCACCATCTTTTGGTGCTTTCAGGTTGCTAATCGAAGGAAATTTTGTTTCCCGTATACTCTGTCACATGTAAGTTGCCTAATTTGTTTCCCAATTCCATCCACATGGAGGGGTGTGCATGATTGGGTCAGGGTAAAAAAACTGGACTCAACCGGACCGGGTCCGGCCCATTGTCAAATGCTTATGTTTGGTCTGGTCCCGGTTCAAATTTGGTCTGTGCCGATATTGTTTTTTTTTTTTTTT
>JAYMTH010002734.1:0-12050 GCA_036897465.1 Pelargonium australe
CGGTATGATGAATCTCTACCTTTAGATCAAACGGGTTAGCGGGGGCGGTTTACTAATGGGCGGGTAGCGGGCGGGTTAGCCGGGTTGGCAGTTTGGCGGTTTTTTTTTTAACAGCCCTAGTTTATACTGTGCCTTTCTCGATCAAACAACCTGTTTGTGAATGTACGCCAAGGAGAACGCGAACTTGAGAACTTGAGTCCAATTTTTGAGTTTTCACACCTCTAGTATGAGCGTACTAATGTCGAGTGGTGTCTTAGTACATTCTCAAAATAAATTCTAGAAATCCCTTTTGCAAAGGGGTAAGTACATCACATATTTTGGGTTTATAAAGACCGAAATAACTACAAATTTGAAGATGTTGGGAACGACGATTACTCGAGTCCCAACTTTTAGACGTCTCTATTGTGCTCATATTAACTTTAGGTGAAGCCACTGGTTGACTCCAAAACAATTCTTCAGATGCTCGTTTTTAGCAAATAAAATTGGGCAACCTTATAACTTGTTGAGCTTGCATCTCGGACATTGAAAAAGGAAGGTAGGATAAGTTTTCCTCAACAAAATAAAAAATAAAAATAAAAAAATGACCTGCGACTACCTCCAACACAGAAGTGTATTTATTCATTGACTCCATGAAAAAGTTCTAATTATGAAAGTAGCTTTCATCTATTGGTTGCAAGCATGCAAAATAGAGCATAGCTCCACATGGATCAAAGAATGTAGAGGAACTGCTTTTTCATTCAGCTCTTGTGTGTATAGAATGAGAAACAAGAGAACAAGAGGCGATTAAAACGCTAAAGCATAAGTAAACCATCCCGATTGAATTGGGATTTTCTACAAATTAATGATTGTAATATGAGTAATACACTAACTAATCCCTACTTTCAATACCGCTTTCAGCTTCATCCAAGATATCCTCATGTTCGATTAGCATGTGGTCGCATAACTCCAAAAGCTGATCAGCAAGGGGAGGTATAAACGGGTGGCGCATATCATTGTATATGTGGGCATTTTTGGTGATCAGACACATATCTGCCCTGAATTGTACCCGGTTCTTGTATTCCAATTTCCGAATCTTGTCCTTGATAGTGGAAAGATCCATAGGGTTCTTTATGATATTGTAGTAGTCAGGAGCTTCTTTCTTGGACACCGGCTTTACGAAAAGATACGAAACCTCCTCTCGCTTTAAGGTGCTCAACAATGCTCTCTAATATGTTTGCCAAACCAACCTGCAATGAATTCAGATAGTAATTTAACATTTGAAAACTTAAACCTATGGTCATCCCAGAAGTAGTGAAGTAATCCAACAGTATTCATAGTTGGAACTACACACAGCCTTTTACCAATGTATGATAGGATTGGGCTACGTGAACCCATTAGCAAAACTAGTCAGTATCCTATAGTCTATGATACAAAACTATCATGCTTCTGAAGTGAGATTGATGCAGACTCTTCAAAAACCAACACTCCAGATAATATTATGATCATATTATGCTTTACTATAGAACAAATCTATTTCCATGTTTTAATTTTTTTTATCTAAAGGCCAAATCAACTTCACTCCTTTATCATTTGACAATGATCTTAATTAGCTGACTAAAATTTTTCCGGGGCAATGATTTATAAATACCATCAATTGAGAAGGTGACCTAAACAGAGACCAGCATGTGAGAAAATACAGTCAAACCCAAAGTGAATGGAGTTAGTACCTCTCCTCCTCTGCGGCGCTTGGCTGATGAGGCATACTCTGCACCATACCTTCCCAGCTCGGCGACAGGCCTCCGTTTTGCACCACGGTCTCTTTCTGGCATTCTTCTGTCAGTTCTTCTAGCTCGGTAGTCTTCTATATACTCATCTCTTATTTCAGGCTTTTTCTTCTTTTTCTTATTCTTATTTGCTCTTTTGCGTTCTTCTTCCTCTTCCCTCTCCTGTCTAATATTTTCTTGGTATCGTTCAAGCTCATCTATTTTTTCCTGCTCTTCTAGCATCCTCTCCTCAATATACCTCCTCTCCTGTTCTTTTCTTAATTTCTCTGCATTCCTCTTTCTCATTTCATCTTCCCACCGTCTATTATCCTCTCTAGCTTTCCTCTTTACTGACTCCTCAGCCAACCGCATAGACTCTTGCTTTCCACGGTTCTCAAAACTTGACAGTTCAACGATTCTTTTGGTTTTCCTGTAATCCATATCTATGCTCCCATCTTGACTTAACTGGTCAACATCAATGATCTCTTTCGGCCGTTTGATAATGAGTTTCTTGTGAGACTGGTCTCTATCTATCTCCATTGGCGGCCGTATCACTATGGGCTTCCGAGCTTCCACATATTCCCTATCTGCATTTACTGGGGGCTTAAAAACAACAGATTGCTTATGAGGTTGAACTTGGCTCTTTTCCGTATTATCTACAGGAGGCCGTATAACAAGGGAGGGCTTACGCGACGACTCCACCGGCACATCCTCAGTTTTGGTCTTGTTGGAGAATGTGATTTTGACAGGCTTGTTCCCAATTTCAGTATCAGGTGCAACAGGTTGGTCAGAACTCAGTGTACCTCCAGCAAAAGTTTTATCAGAAATTATATCAGTGGAGCCGCATTTGAACTTCAATGGCACAACCTTGGCCTTCTTAGCAATAGTTTCACCATCGGAACCTTCACCCAGAGCAATTTTTGCTGCCCCTTTAGATACAAGCTTCTTTATTTTTGGCTGCGCCTGACTTGAGGGCTCTAGAGAATTGGGTTTTTCTGGTGCTTTTTCCAAATCGGTTCCTTCATCCTGTGGCTCGGTATTTCCCCCATACTTGGGGCAATTCTTGTTGGTTTTCATATGTCCAACCTGGTCCATCAAAAGGTAAATAAAAATATTCCCACGTCTTTTCATCTTTCTGAAATAACAGAATATCTTCATGCCAATTTTGATATGTTACCCACCTGACCACAAGCTCCACAGGCAAACCTCTCTCTTGCTGATTTCTTCTCCTTAAAAGTCTAATTTTAGAAAGGAAAGTAAATTAAGGTGACACTATCGTAAAATTTATAGCATTACTTGAAAGAAAAAGCATGTGACTAGAGAATATTACGAATCAGCCTAAGTATAATATTTCGACAAATAGACAAGTAAATTGTAACTATAGTTGTGGCTCGTTACTGAAGAAGTCTTTAGGTTATTAAATTTGGCATGAAGAAGTCTCCAAGAATTTCAACATATATAATTCTTGGAGATCAATATATGTTAAATAATAAAAAAGCACAATAACGGCAACACAAATTGATGCGAGCTAAACTGCTGGCTTTTGCAAAATTGGAGAGGCTGACAGCATTATTGAACAAGCTCAATGGAAGTCACCGCAATTTACTCAATATTAATATATTATATCCCACCTGAGGGAGAGAGCACTTACCTTAATTCCATCTGTTACTATTTTGACTTTCTTGCTTGGTATAGCCATGCGTGCAATGTCATTTTTTCTCATTGCTTTTGCCTTTGCAGAAATGTTTCTCTTCATAAAACTTTCCACCTTCCACACAAAAAGAGTGAAAGACAAAATATATGAGTTTCTGCTAGTTCCCTAACATCCCCCTTCACGTTTCTACGAGACTAGACACAATATAACCCAACTATGAAATTTTACCTCCTTTGAATCTCTAGCAATGTTTTCTTTAGATGTATAGGAATTTGATGGTTGAGCAGTACTAAATATTTTTTTGGCTCCAGTATATTTCTTCACCTGTTCTGGATTCTCAAAACCAAAACTTGATTGTGAACCTGTTGCTAACCCAGGTTCCTCCCACATCACTCGCCTTTTCTTTTTCTTTTTCTCGCCTTCATTGTCTACAGAACAATAGTAAAATTATGTGAATCAACCTCATATCAAGAAATATACACACCATACTTGCATAAGTTGCTTCTCATTTCTGTAGTTAAGCTTCTTCAAGGTTGAACAGGCATAAAAGGATGATCCCAGTATAAAAAAATTATATTGTTTTGCAAAAGTAACAGTAACAAACAGTTGTCGACCAAAATAAGCATACCATCCATGAGCATCTTGAATAATTCAGCTGCTTCAGCAGCTTCATCTTCAATCTCCTCTTCTGCCTGAGCTAGAGATGCATGTCTTCTCATTTTAAGGCCCTTAACACCATCTGTTTTGTCAAGCTTGGACTCAACATTACCCTCTTCCCCATCTTCACATTCTTCTGCATCAAGCAAATTTTCTAGGTCGCCGGCAAAGGAATCCAAACTATTTGCTTCAGATTCGCTCTCATTTTCATCACCATCAACAGCTGAAAGACACTGAATTTGTCGATCCCAGATTTCCTGACATTTCTCTCTGGTCTGCTGCTGCAACTGAAGAAATGACATCCGCTGACCACGTGCATACTTGCTAATAGTTGTTGGGTCCACCTTAACCCCTGATGCTGCTTGCTCACTTGATAGCTTGCGTATCATAGCGATTCGATGCCATCTAGTCTGTTTGGCAATAAGCTCCTCGGGAACATTGAACTTAAGAAGAACCTGAAACCACAACAAAGTTACAGGCTAGCAAAGTTGAAGCACTAATGAGAGTAGATAAGTCAAGCATCTAATCTGTTGAGTTGAGAGAATATTTTATGCATATTCACAGTGGGTTAACCACTTAACCCCCATTATATACAAGTCTAGGATATTCAAAAACTACAACATATCCTAAATCACAGCTCCTAATCCTTAATTTACAGGGATTGATTATCAGTTATTCTAACATAATCAATTATAATTCAACAATAAACATAGAAAACAAATTGAAGTGAAAAAGGACTCAACACTTCCCTACTAAAACAAAGATTGGAAGTAATGGAATTTGGTTGAAGAATTTTGACCCTCATAGTCGATGGAGACACGCTTGTTAATATTTCCACAGCTCTCACATTTTCAAAGCTGATAAGCTGCTTAAACATTTTGCAGCTGTTTTACACTGTTTTGGAAAGAGACTGGTAGGAGGGTCCAGGGCAACTCTTTCAAACATGAAAAACTAACTAGATCAATCCTCCTATTGACGGCCTTAACAAATCTATAAGTCTAACACACACCGCTATTATGCGTGCCATAATATATGAGAAAGTAATAGATTTATGGTAATACACCAATCTATATGGGTAAGGAACAAAACTATTACAGAAAAGTTGTGGTTGCTCCATTTGAAGATGAGAATCTGAGATGAGGGAATGTATGAGAAGAACAAGAAAAGAAAAGGAGAGACTAAAGTCAACATGAAGGACATAATAGAAAAGGATAATGCAATACTTCGCACTAGATAGTACGCAGTGTAAATGAGAAGAACATGAAGGGAACCCGAATATTATTTGGTAAATAATTCATGTAGCCGGCCCCAATCTGGACTAGGACACAGTTTTGTTGTTGTAGTTTATCCATTAACATATATACTGTCCTTTCATAAGATTTTTCAAGTTTTAAGATATCCAAAACTAACAGAATGCGAACTTAAAATAATTAAAAACAAGTTTACAAGGAAAACATACCTCCCGTGCAGCCTCCATGCTTAACCTACGTAGATCAGCATCTGTTCCAGTAACAGTGGAACCTCCCCGAGCAGCAGCTGTTTTCTTCTTTACCACTGCACTTGCCATTGGTGCCTTCGGAGCAGTACGAACATAACTAAAACCAAGACCCCTCCCAGATGGATCACCAACACCAGTAATTTCTAAATGCTCAATATTTTCTCTGTCCTGAAAATCAACTTAAAAGATAATTAAATATAAATAAATTGCTTGCAGAAATACTATCATGTTAGGATATTCACATTGAAAATTCAAACAAAAAACAACTATAAAAGATTTCCTTTACCAGCAACTAACAGGCGGGACCAGAAGCAAAAGGGACTTAATATCCATGAATACAATGTCTTGAAAATAAGTAAAATTCATATGCCAACCCAAGTAAAAAGAAGGATGAAAATAGCCTAGGCCCCAAATATTGGGACAAGGTTTATGCAACAGTAGGGACAGTAAATCAATTTAATAAACAAATAAGGTTAAAAAATATTCCACCTGGTTGGTACAGGCAACAAAATTGATACTCAGGTTCCACGGAGTAATCTGCAGTTCTCTCTCAATGTGTGAGGCAGCAGCCAGAGCTATGGCTTCATCAGGTAGCTGACTCATTGCAGATGAAATGCCAGTAGGCTGTGTTAGCCTTGTAATTCCCAAATGTTTAAGTCGGTACAGACCAGCCAGCATGCTTTCATAGGCACACACCTTCAATCAAAATAAATAGTTAATGAGATCATATCGGGGAAGGGAGGGTATAAAATTTAACATTAATCAGAAATTTGCAGTTTCATTCACAAAATAACAGAAATGAAGCAGATTGTTAGCTCACATCTTCTGGTGACACCTTCCTTCTCAATTCCTCTTCAGGTGGAAGCCGGGAATTACGTTTCATAACCCAAATTAACTTGCCATTAGGCTCCCTCTGTGATATTGTATGTTAAGTGATGGGTAAGTTCAAAAACTAAAACGCCATAAACTAAGTATGTAACAGGAAAGAAACCCAATATGACTAACATATCTACTAGCAAAGCACAAAGCAGATAATCCATGAACATACAACTGTAAGAATACCTGCAAATATACATAATCCTTCAGCCTTTTCCTGATATTAGCATCTGATAGATTAGGAAACTGACTAGCCAACTCATCTACACGGATGCAAGAAACCAAGCCACGCTTTTCTTGTTCGCGGAAGTAACGGCAGACATAAACAAATAATCTCTCTGTCATATATGATAGAAGGCCCTTTGTCCCAGGAGACATTACCTCCTTGAGGGGCTCCTATCAATACCAATAAACTATACTAATTAGTTAAGTTCGGAATGCTAAAAGCCACATATACTGAGATGACTGAAAAACTAATACATAAAGATATAAATGGAAACATAAAGTAGCACAGGACTTCAATGATTGTATGTTGATGAATACAGAACTGCGACAGACTAAAAGTTGAGGCAATGGACAGTTATATTCTTGGTATAAATATTAAAAAAAAATCCATCCTGAAATAATATTTGGGGATTACAAGGGTAACACAGCCTATCCAAAATAAGAAAATCTATCCGGATATAACAAAAATGATAAATTTTGAATAGTTCAATGTGCCAACAAGTAATGTAGTATAACCTAAATACAGCACTCAAGACCAAGGTAACTATAAGTAACAAAATCCGCTCAGTATGCACTTATATTATAGGGAACTAAAACAGGGTGATTGAAGGATCTTGGCTTTTCTATATATGTTAATGTCAATGCATGTGTGCCTTGCTGTGGAACATACATAAAGCACACCTAGGCTGTAACAAACCTGTTGCCCAACAACATGAATCCTGTCAATGCGTCTTATTGATAACTTTCCC
Source organism: Pelargonium australe (assembly GCA_036897465.1). Lineage (NCBI taxonomy): Eukaryota > Viridiplantae > Streptophyta > Magnoliopsida > Geraniales > Geraniaceae > Pelargonium > Pelargonium australe. Next base: position 7,402 of record JAYMTH010002734.1, read on the forward strand.
TTTGCCGAACGGACCAACAAATAGTCAGTTGTCGGCACCTTATGAGGAAACACGGGCGCTCGATACATGTTCGTTTCAAGAGATGACTGACTAAAGCCAGCTTTTATATCTCCAAGGAAAGGGGATTTGTCAGCTGGGTCTAGAGTCAAAACACTTCCCAAGCTATTGTTTCCAATGTGGACCAATGCCCCAGTTTGATCACCAGGGGCTGATTTTTGATAATAAGTGCAGAGTCTAGCACCCATCCCAACATTGCTCAACAGTAAGGGTCGTTCCTCACAGTACCTACAAAAATAATACAATAGATAATCCTTGTGGTGACAACCCCACATTAAAATCTTAATGAAGTTATAATATCTGCAATGATATACTTGTGTGTGGTGAGAGGGAGAGAGAGAGAGAGAGAATTTACGCAGCAACAAAGCTTAAGGATTCATTATTCAATATTTTAAGGCAATATAAAATTGGAATTATCAAGCTAATATGGTGCTACCTCAAAATTCATTGTGTTTCAGTAACAAAACAAGAATAAGAACCTAAGAGCAACAAAGCTTAAGGATTCATTATTCAATATTTTAAGGCAATATAAAACTGGAATTATCAAGCTAACATGGTGCTACCTCAAAATTCATTGTGTTTCTGTAACAAAACAAGAATAAGAACCTAAGAGCTACAAAAATATGGAGTGGGGAAAATTGGCAATGCATGATCTCAATTTACAGCCTATCCAAAAACAGTTTTTGTTAAGCCTAACTACAAAAATAACATTGGACCTTTAATTATCAGTTTAACCATTTAGTTGAGTTAGTTCTTTACATGATATCAGAGTCTTGTAGACCTTTTGGTCACAGGTTTGATCCTGCTGCTGCCCTCCTTAAAAATGATTAAATTCCAACATAAGGCAAAAAAATAAAACTTGTGCATAGACCACATGCAAAAAAAAAAAAAAAAAAAAAAGAGCTTGCATGTGTATGTGTGTGTGGGTGGGAGTGTTAGAGCATAAAGCTAATGTTGGGCCTTCAACTGTCAACTTAACCTTTTATTTGAGTTGTTTTCTACAGTTTTCAAACAGAGGTGACAAGAAATTAAGGTGGGCAGTATTTATCTTAGCATCCCCACGGGCATTAGATGTTGGCCTTCACAAAGAGACTTTTAGAAAAACTGATGAATTTGTGGATGCATAAATACATATGTATATGCATATATCAGACTCATTTAACTGATAGTTTATTTCCTATTGACAACATTATTGATTATAACTGTGGAGTACTGTCTGGTCCAGCAACAGCTTCAGCAAAAAAGTCAAACTATGTTCACAATAATCAAAATAAATAAACCTATTACTGTCTCTTTAATTATGAACCCCGAACTTTTTCACAATATATTCCAGAATTATTTCTAGACCCAAAGTTCAGCCGTTTTTCCCTTTCTGTCTGTGCCACTTATTTATATATCGGCGATACCAACACCAGCTGAGAGGCTCGAACCTGAGACCTCGGAGGATCCAAAACGCCTTAGGATGTTGGTCTGTCCGTATCACTTGCAAATTGCAAATCATTCAATACTAGAAAAGCCAAAGAAAAAGGAAACCTATCCAAGTACAAGAGATGTATAAAGTCATCCAAGTTAAGCAATTTCATGATTGCCAAATACTGACAATGTTGCTTGCTTAGATTGAGCCAAAATTTAGATGAAAATAGTTGTGATCAAGATAAGTTGTCACATTGGTTAGAACTCGGGTCTAACATAGATAAGGAGTAAGTCTGTGGTAGGATAGTCAATTTGAACTTGACGAGCAAGCAACCTAGCTGACATAAGTTTTCATTTTACTTAGTCAGGTTTCCCCTACGTATAATTATGGGAAACTTGATATAGTTTTTCTAGTATGATAATGGTTATATAACTTATATCTAACTTAATCTAGAATAGGTGTTTCCAATAAATAAAAATCAAATTAAATCTGGCTAGATTCCAAATGGAAGGAACAAGAAAAGTATTAAGTGGAATAGATTATTATCCAATCAAAAAGGTGCATAGTAGAATATTGGCCATATAGATAACATAACCAAACAGGGATACATCCTACATTCATCACAAAAAGAAAAGGGAAGAGGAAACAAACAGGTAGAAAGGAAGGATATCAAGTCACTTACTCCATTAGAAAGACGTGACCATCTTTCACAGAAAGGTCAGATTTCTTCTTAAACGCACCAGGAGGGCGCAGAGATTTATTCTCACCAGGAAGCTTTTGTGCCCTCGGCAACAAATGTATTTTTGTACGAACAAGATGAAGCAAAGAGTTTGGTTGAACACATTGAGCAGCAAGGGATTTTTGATCTTCCAGTTCCTTCCCTAAATAGACTACTTTTACATTTTCTGACAGCTTGAAATCTACACACCCAAAAAAGAAGAAGAAGCAAAGTAGCAAAATTAACTCTTGGTGTTCTCAGGAAAGTTAGATATGAAGCCTTTAGATTATCTTGTCCTCATATATGCAGTAGATAAATATATGTAAAGAGAAATGACAACCTAGCTTCTTAGAGGCTTTTGCCTTAACAGAAGAGACAGTTTCATCAGCATCCACATGAAGTTTACTTCCTTTGGCTCCCAAACTCTTCAATATAATTTTCATGGGTCCCTGAGTAGGCAGCTTTCCTTGTTCTTTAACAGCTACCTCATTGTCATGAGGATACCATAAAGCTTTAGGTCGATGGAAGTTAGCTACGTCTTTGCTGCAAAAAGGAAGTGCAAAAATTAGTTTGTGAATGCAAACCCCAGAACAGGTTGGGGTCTGGATCCAATACTCTTACAATACAGACTGGCACTGCACTACATATCATTATGTACCACTATGCAATAGAATATACATACTCTGAATCAAAAGAAGCTTACAGAAACACTATTCTGTAAAGTAGAACTACTTCAAAAATAGCTAGAATTTGTATGCATGCTTCTCAGCTGGAAGCAGTATGATCTAATAGAGCAAGATTACTTAAAACAATAAAATGGTACACTTCAAAGATCCCCTTTAACAATGTTTTGAAATCAGATCACTGAGTTGGTTACTTCTTTATTTATGGCAATATAATTATATATAATTTTTTTTTTTGAAAATATGACATGTAAATAAACAGTTCCATACACCAATACTAAGTAAGAGATACAACAAAAATAAAAATGAGAACTTCTTACTTGCTTAGCTTCAGTTTCATTGTCTGCAACTTAAGCGCAGGTATGGAATGATAAATCCTTACACCATGTACTGCGCGTTTTTTTGAATCTGATTTCAGTTGATGAGAAGTTTTTCTTTTTGAATAAAAATCATCATTTCCAATATTACGCCAACCAACTTGACCCCCATGACCTGGTAGCTCAAAAGAATCCCCACGGCTGGATTTCAGAGAACGAGTAATAACCATAGCCCCTGCATGAAGCCGAAGATGTTTACCTTCCTTGTTATTGGGAATTTCAAAAAGCATCTGCTCATCTTGAAGATCTAGGATAAGCTTTGGTTTAGTTATGGGCTTATGTGGCTCCCATATGATATTATCAAGCCACGATCCATCCAATATGTCTCTATTTTGCAATGTTAGTTTACTAAAACGCCTCATAGCATCATTTTGACGAAGCTCTTCAGAAACATTGTCCTTTCCAGCATCTGCATGATCGCAATCATCCGATTCTAGCCGAGATTCTAACCTCAAAAGTTGGGGATGGTATCTGCTCTCTGACAATGGAGAAATAGGAACTGAAAAATTTCTTGAACCGAAGGGCTCCAACAAAACAGGGGAACTGTGCAAGAAAGAACTATGATCTTCTTTATCTGGTTCCATGGAGAGCTTTGACGGGTGATCTTTAGGCAAGGTCTCTGTATCTAGCTCAGACTTAAGACTTTCTGTTCTAGTCTCCAACTCAGGTCCAGAAATTTCACAGCTCTCTGCAGAATTGTCACTTGCTGCAGGAGAACTGTCCCAGAGAATTTTATCTTCCCAATCCTGCTGATCAAGAGGGTAAAATTTAGGACACAATGGTGATTGCCATCCAGCCGAAAGATCTACTGTTGGATCTTCTTTCATCGGTTCTTCACTGCAACATGAATCCTTCATTCGCTCATCTTGCAAAGACATTTTGGCAACCCCATGAACAATGCCAAATCTAGACACTTCTGAATCACCATTGTTATCATCATCATCAGATACTGAGTTATCATGTTGAATCCCATGTGCCAGTTTCGGTAATTGAAATCCTTGACCAGAACTCTTCAAAAAATCCTCTTCATCCTCCTCGACATTATTGGAAGCATCCAATAACTTATACCTTTCTGGAATTGAGATCGTGGCAGGAGAAGCAGACAATTATAACAGGAAATGAGTTGATGCAAATAATGAACAAAAGACAAAACAGAATACACTTTACACCAAAATTTCACCTCAATGTCATGGTCCCACAAAAAAAATGCAGAGGATAAAATTTACAAATATTATTCAGGTTATGCCATTACTAAAAGAGTTAATAAATCATGGGGCTCAGACACAAATCGTAATAAGATTCCTCAAAACTAGCACAAAACAAATCCTCATAATCATGTGTTGAGAGATCCTAACTAACTTTTTATAAGGATATTATTGACAATTCATGCATAACTAACT
>JAYMTH010002735.1:0-12049 GCA_036897465.1 Pelargonium australe
GTTCCTTAACACACGTGGACAAGAAGCTCCAGCACATCACCCCCAAGTTTGTTTGCTTTTGACCCCGGTCGAAACAGGCGCATCACTAACCCTAAACCTAAAACTTCTTCTAACCTCTAATTATGATTAGGGTTTTGTTTTTGTTCAAATTTAAAGGTGGTGGATGAGAAGCATTATTGGTTGAGCAACAAAATTTGTTGGCATTTTTAAAGCTAATTATTACAATCCGAATTTGGAATCGCTTAAGTAATGGCTCCAAAAATAGTATAATCCAGTTAAATGATAATAATTTGAAACGATTTAATAGGACAACCCCATTAAAATTGAAGCCGGGTGAGTTGGAGAGCCTTCGGTCATTTAAAAACAAAAAAATGAGCTTTTGTACATGTAAAAATTGTGAAAAGGAAAAAAAAAAAAAAAAGAAAGATATATAATAAAGTAACTGATTTAATTCCTAAATTTTAAGTTTTGAGATTAATTTAGGCAATATCATTATTTGAAGTTAACTAAACATAAACTTTAATGAAAACAATTACATATGCGACAACGACGCTAACAAGACATTTTTTTTACAAGACATTTAAGAATAGTTTATCAAATAAATAATCATTTAGGTGGCGTTAACTTGATATTTAAAACATGCAAATTAAATTTTAAGTATCATATTCATGACATCAGCATTATCGATAATTAACTCTATCTAACTAAATTAAATTGACTCAAAATCTTAAAATTCGGAAACGATTTTGACATTTTTTTTTGCACAAGCTACACCTTTATAGTCTACATTTTGAGGAAAGTCGTTATGAACTAAATTAATAACTTTTAAAAATATTAAAATATTTGAGAATCACTTTTTCAAGATTTGCTAGGAAAGATTTTTGCTATATATCCTAACATATTTATAAGAAAAGATTGTTACGTGACCCATCACGAGCATACAAATACCCTAAAAAGACTAAACAAAATGAATAGGAGTGTTACATGACTCGTCACGGGTATAGTGTTAACATTTTGTGATCATCATAAATTCTATTTGGTCGTAGGGGTAAAAATAAAACCTAGAAATAGTTGGTGAAACTAAAAATAAAAGTTAAAAATGAATAAAAAGTTGATCAAAACAACCAATTCTTTCATGAATTTTCTTTTTCTTAGGTGAACAACACAATATACATGGGTTTCATTATTGAAGACAAGCCATTTAATGAAAAATGCAGGCTCCAACTCAGAAAAAAATTGTAGGGTTGGATAATAAATAAATGGTTGCTCTTGTCCTAGCCAACTAGGGCACTGCATTATTGAACTCTCAATATTGTTCTATTATGTATAAAATTATGTTAAAATTATTCAATATTCATGAAATTGACTATTTGATGGTACATTTAGGGAATTAGGGGTTGACTTGTAATAGAATCGACTTCTGAGTTTCTATTGCCGAGTGAAGTAATTCAATACTTATTTGAAGACACGTGTTTACTCAGAACATGCTAAAGATTAACGAGAATATTATGATAATCCTAATTAGAGTGGTATATCGGTTTAAAATACATCGGTTTAAAATTTTGTTTATATTAACAACTTACCAAACTAGCATTTAAAAGAATATGTATGTATATATAGTTATTTACAATTACAACAACTTTCAAAAAACCTGTAGACAGCTAGATGAGTTGCATAATAGTGTCCAATGGGAAGGTACCATGAATGAGGATGGTTTGGTTTTAATGTTAAAAACTGAGTTGTTGAGCTTCTAAAACCAGATTTGGTTGGAATCAACATGCATTCAATGGCATGGTCCTATCACCCCCATGGATGGTTGAAGTTAAACAAAGACACTATTCGAATTCTAAATAAGTTTGTCGCCATGAGTTGGACTTAAAAACAATGATTATTCGATCGACGTGGAAAAAGTTCAATAATGATGAAAATTTAGGTTTTTATGCTTTTGACGACAACTTTTCTGTAGCACAAAACTATACTCTCCGTGACAAACCAGCCCCAGTCGTACATATGAGACTTTTCGTGACAAGATATTTGGTTACAGCCAGTTATTGACTTTCCGCGAAAGGGTAGGAGTTTCAACGACTGAACTGATTGTCGCGGAGAGTGAAATTTCTTGTAGTATTTGAAGTCTCTACGTAATACCAAGACACTAAAAAAAACTTGTGTAAGTGAAGCCTTAGCTCTATGATTAATGTTGTTTTCTTGAGGTTTAGTTATGTTTAATCACATCACATAATTTTTTTATATATAGTAAAGTCAGATTATTTTAAGTCGAAAAGATGGACCAGGCCTTACAAAATCATTTTCTTCCTAACTAGGCTAGATTGTGAGCCTCCGTCACAAGTCGGCGAGTTGCCCATTTAAAAAAAACCGCTGAACTTTTTTTCGAGATCGCTTTCATCTCCTCCCAGCTGGTCCACGCCTCCACACTACTAGAACGCTGCTGAGCAATATCTCTGCTATAGGTGCCTTCCTTTTCTTTTTTATGTTGACCTTGTGGGTATTTATTTAGGCAAATAAAAATTTATGCAATAGGGATGAGATATACACTTAGAACTTGTTTGGGTTGTCTTCTTATCTCGTGTAGCTTATAATGTTCATCAATAAAATTTTAAAACTAACGTTTGGTTGCAGTAGCAACTCCCATATTTTATACTTTCTTCATCTGCAGGAGCTCCCACAAGAGATTTCACTGCAAGAGCAACAAACTCATGCAGCCCCCACATGAGTTGTTACACATTAAATCTTTATCTCATGACATAGTGTGGTGGAACCCGTGTTTGATTAAGATGATTAAGCCGACAACGACTAGTTGATCATATCAAATATATATAGTCGATCACTATAGTCTTGATTTTATTGAACATTTGTATGAAAAACTATGTGATCATCGATTTCTATTTTCGCAACCTCCTTCTACAAACGGAAAGAAAAAGAAATGCACTAAATGCATATAGGTAACATCCTTCCAAGAATTTAAATTCAATATTGTTGTCACACAAATTTGAATCCTAATAATCACAATTATTACATTTAAACCATATCTTTGGGCCTTAAACATAAATTGCAAAGTTGCTATAATTTATGCAATACCTAAAATAGTAGGTCACAATGATGTCACTCACTATGATCCAAACCCTAGTTTCTATTATTAGCAATTCTCAACATCTCTATTTAATGCTGAAGTGGATTTAAAAAAAAAAAAAACTGAGCTGTGAGAAGAAAATGACCAATCCCTATCTGTGAGAAACTGAGTAAAATTTAATACCACAATTAATTTATTTACTAATTACACCAATAAAATTTACTATCTCACCAATCCATTTGTCACTACCTACCAAGTCATTCATTAACCAATTGGGTACTTTTGTGGTCAATCACAAAGTGCCACTCTGGCTGGTGGACACTTGTCATAGTTTTATTGGCTCTAGAATGTTTATGACAACTCAATAGTGACTACACATTATTGTTACAAGTAATAAACCATTCGAGTCAAATTCAAGTTGAAAAAATATAAACTTTGAACCACAAAAATATAATGTATAACTATCACGTAGTTTTTCATGATACTTTGAATATAAAATATTGTACAAATTAAAAAACAAAATGTTTAAGTTGCACCCATTAAAATGGCAAATTTTAGCCATAGGCCATAACTTATATATAGTTTTTGCATTACTATTTTGGTTTGTTTGTTTGAGTTATAAATGGTACGAAAAATGGTTGATCACTATTTCCTTGTAAGCATCATTTAAACGACACGTAGTTAATATAATAAATGGCTCAATTCGAAAGATTTTGGAACTTTAATTAACAAGAAATAGTATCATCCACTTATAAATCGCAAGCCCTAAAAAGTGTTTTGCAAAGAAATAATGTGCCCTAATTAATTCCAACAACTATTTTTGTATGAATAATTTATGGCTTGGAGGATGGCTAAGAATTAACCAAATTATTAGGATACAAGAGTACGTCTCTTATATATCTCTCTTCGATCAATCCGCAAACTTATAACGAAAACGAACTCATATCTATCTTTTTCAGTTAATTAACTTACAAAACTATAATGAGAATGAACTTTATATTTATCTATCATCGGCCTCACTTGGACGTGAGAGAGTATGTTATTTACTCTCTTTGCTCTAAATTGAGTGTTATCTTTAATTTCTTAGTAAGTTAATTATACATAAATTGTCGATAATATTCTTATAACAAATTAGTTAGTATCTGTTAACAGATGATAATAAGAATACAAGAGACCACACTATCTGACTTCTCCTCATTTTTTCTTAAAATAGAAACAATGACGTTCATTTTCAGACGAAGGGAGTTCTCCGCTGTTTTGAGAGTCAGGTAGGGCTTCCGCACAGGTACGACTGCTATTCATTTTCAAAGCGACAACGATCTTTTGGGTTTGTAAGTAACAAATTATGGTCTCTCTCGCTAAAACAATGAACTCTCTTTGCTCTGTTAGTCACTTTTATCTTAGTGGATTGGTCTTAAATCTCCAATTCTATATCGTAACTGTTACCCTCCGCTTCGAAGTAACAAATTGAAGTCGTTCATGCCAGAACAAGATCCAACTTTAATATTTCACAAAATGTAAAAAGAAAAGTAATTTTCTATATAAATATAAAGCATCTTCACAGTCTGCTACACAGACTGAGAGTAGTACAATATTAGTTAATACAGCAAAGCAAAAATAGTAAATTTTGCATATCATCTTTTTCAAATACTTGAAGCTAAGTTTAGCTAACACATTGACTGTTGAACAAACTGTATTTGTGTATATTACACATACACTATATAGCTGTGTACGGCTTTGCAAAATGGACGGCCAGGATGAGAGAGCTGAATCCAAGGGCTCAAGATTGCTGCTCCAACTGTGGCATTCATGTCTGCATCAATGACCTCTGAGTTGTGGCTCCAGCTATTGTTAATTACAGTTGAGAGGCAGAGAAAGAGAAACACATTTTTAATTTTTCCATAAATTCAAATTGCAAACTTCATTATCTCATCTCTCAAGTCATATCATTTGATGGTCATTTTAGTTAATTGTTGCATTTCCATAATAATGATTCATTACACAAGAAAGCAGATATTTTGAGTTTTCTTGTTTTAGTTAAATCGATTATACTGATAATTTGAACTCGAATTTACTGACAGTCAAAATCTTATCCGCAAGAGAAAGATACATAAGGATCGGACAAATTCACATTAATCCACAATTTCATATATAATAATATAAATACAAAAATACTAAACTATTATTTTATTTATGGGAAAAATAAAAGATTACACATGGTTTTGAGCAATAACTTCAAGTGAGACTTGAGTTGAAATCTAACTATTGACCTTTTGGTTTTTTTTTTCTCACCTAAGTAGAGACCTATGATCTAAATTAATTTCCACTCCTAATCATTAATATTATTATTTTTTTGTAGAGTATATAAGTAGTAGAATTATAGTAGTGAGTGTATATAATTATATATATATAAGAGCACACACAAAACAAGGCCATAGAGAAGAAGCCACATAGTGGTGTTTGAAGAAACCAAGCTGCTTCTTCTGCAGATCAGTGATTTTGTCTGCCAAGTTTCAATGGCTTCCACTGTGCCACCTCTCACTCTCTTCACCATCTTCTTCTTCTTCTTATTTCTCTCTTGCTCTCAAGGTTTTGCTCTCTCTCTCTCTCTCTCTCTCTCTCTCTCTCTCTCTCTCTCTAGAGTTCAACAAAAACAAAAGGTGTAGCTTTTTTGTGGAGATGATTTGTTTGTTTTCATGATGTTTGTTGAAGTTTATGCTGACATGACTTGAATTTGATCTGTTTCTTGCTTTGTACTTCACTTTTGCTCCTCAAATTGAACAAAGATCTCTCTCTCTCTACTTCACTTTTGATCCTTGTTTTTGTGTGTGTAGATGCATATGAGTTCAAGAAACAAATGGGTTTGTGGGTTTATGGATTGGCTTGTTTTGTTTGATTTTACTTCTTTGAATTCATGCTCATTTCTCTTGAATTTGCTCTCTCTTTCTCTAAATATATTTATATATGAGTTCAAGAAACAAAGGGTTTTTGTGGGTTTATAGAAATGCTTGTTATGTTTCATAATTTTTTTCTTTGAGCTCAAGAAACATGTGTTTTGTGAGTTCAACAAATGCTTGTTTAGTTTCATATTGTTTCTCAAAATTCAAACTCATATTTCTCTAATTTTCTATCTCTACATACATATATGAAAATACTTGTTTAGTTCCATATTTTTTCAAAACAATTCATGCTAAAATCTCTTGAATTTGCTCTCTTTAGCTTCAAGAAACAAATGGGTTTTGTGGGTTTGTAGATTTGATCATTTTGCTCCATTTAGTTCCTCAAGAAGATCCTCACACCTCTTCAATTTGCTCTCTCTCTCTCTCTCTCTCTCCCACATTTCTTGAACCTCCCCTGTTCTTCACTAAACAGAATCCAAAAATCACCTCCAAATCTTTTCACAGAAATCAAGATCATAAAGTCCAAAAAAAAGTCAATTGTGTGAGTGTGTAGTGTTCCAATTTTTCTTCTCCACTTGTCCTCCACACCAAGCCACGCGTCCAAAAACTACAGAACACTTCCCATGTTTTTCTTCCTTAACATAAGAGTTTTCAATTCGGGTTTCGAGTCGAGTTCAAATCCATATTTTCGGGTAACATGTCTAGGCCAAAGTTTTATGCAACTCGAACCCATAAAAAAATGTGTATTAAATTTCAGTTTTACGTTTGTTCGGGTTCAAATTGTCAGCTCGGTTTCAGGTGTACTCAAATTTGGCTTGTTTTCAATTTGACAGGCAAGAAGTTCATCGGAAATGGGTTTCCGTTCATCAAGTTGGCGAGCTCGTTCTCGTCGTCGTCGTCCTTCGCCATGAACAACCACGGAAGCGGCTACGACTACATCATCGTCGGCGGCGGCACGGCGGGTTGTCCGTTGGCGGCGACGCTGTCGAGAAACTACACTGTTTTGCTGCTGGAGAGAGGTGGCGTGCCGTTTTCCAATTCCAACGTGTCGTTTCTTCAAAACTTCCACATCGCATTGGCCGATCTTTCTCCGACGTCGGCGTCGCAGTTCTTCGTGTCGACGGACGGTGTTCTCAATGCCAGAGCCAGAGTGTTGGGCGGTGGGACCGGAATCAATGCCGGGTTCTACACTAGAGCCAATGCAGGGTATTATTTCTCTCTCTCTCTCCCGTTGTCCGATTTAATTTTTACAGTAAAGTTGTTGTCTTGTGGCGTTCGGTTTTGAGTGTGAATCGAGCTGATGCAGGTTATCATTGCTCTCATTCCGTGGTCGGCTTTAATTTGAACGTAAAGTTGTTGTCTTGTTACGTTCTAAAGTCTGAGTATGGGGATGGTGTACTTTAAAATGTGGTTGTGAGGTGTCGGGGGAATTAGATTGGGTCGTATTGTTTGATCTGATCGAATAAGACACGTTACCTAAATTGTGGTTTGAGTCGGGAAAATAGTGCACTTGAAAAATGTGGTTAGGAAGTTGTTTGATTAATTTGAGTAAGACTCAATACTTGTTGTCTTGTGTGACAGTGCGTTCATGTCAAGAGAATAGTGCACTCAGGTAATAAAGTTGGCGAAAGTCGTAAATCAAAATACTGGACCTGAGTTTTCGATTTTGAATTAGACTTGAAATGTACCTAAGAGTACTGTTATGAAATCTCGTAGAAAAAGATAATGGAATTGAATTGTTCAATCTATTTGAATAAGACTTTATTCGTTAAACTTTTGTGTGACATTGTGCTTAGAGTTCGATAGAGTAGTGCACTTAAAACCGTGAGAAGTACAATTCCTAGAAAATGAATTTGGATCAAGTTATTTAATTTGTTTGAAAATGATTTTTTAAGTAAAGGTTTTGTGCGTTAAAACTATTTTTGATTGAACTTTTATACATAAAATATATTCTTGGAGTGGTTGGTGAGGGTTTTTATATTTTTTCCCAACAAATTTTGTGGTGAATTTATGACTTATGGGGGATGGGGCAGACCATTACCAGTAGTCTAACAGTTTCCGCTCAGCGATATAGTTTTAGAACATTAGGTTATACTCATAAATGTTACAAAAGTCTCGTGCGCTGAATGGTCACTTATATATTTATCTTTTTTGACGACTCGTATTCAATTCATTTATATGTTTACCTTCTTTGACGACTCGTATTTAATGTTGAATATTTTGGTTAGTTTTATAGTTGGGATTTCTAGGTACCACTATAAGTTATGTCTAATAGAATGTGGTTTTGATTTGTTGCTACAAGTGTTGTTGTTTCAATGTAGCAATGCTTTTTAAAAGATGAAATTAAAAATTTAGGGTATAAACATTATGAATGTGTCCAATAACTTTAACAATTTATCATATCTTCTTATAAACATTATTTTCAAGAATATATTATCCACAACTAGTCTAACTAGTTAGTCACATACTCGTGGAAAATGATGTATTCCCAAAAAAGTTGAGAGAGAGGATTTCGAGTAGAATTCACAATTCGAGTTTTATTTTTCGGGTGAGGTTGGAAATTGTAGACGGGTTAGGTTTATCCGACCCGTTTCAAAATGACCAAAGATCAAAAAAATGTAGGTCGAATTTTTAGTTTTAGTGGACTCAGATCTAAATTGTTTGACGTTTGAAGTGAGTTGGCCACGTGATATTGATGAGAATGTCATGGAAGCATTCTATTTCCTTTTCTTTCCTTTTTCTATTTTTTATCATAACATTTATGGTTTGATCTTCCATTTTTGTGTTCTTTTATAATAAATGATGCTATTTTTGTGGTCCCTAATAACCATCTCTTTAGAGAGGCTGTTTTTGGTGTTAGGTGGGGTTTAGATCCATAGAAATTTGAAGAACATTTATAAAAAAAGTTGTAAATGTGAGGCTCTATGGGGGTATAGACAATTGGTTCATTGAATTTAATGGACAACCCCTCTTACATTACTAGCCCAACCACCCCTTTCATGTCCATTTATGTCATTTTCAACAAAAACAGATGTCCTTATTTCTTAGGGATAAATAAATGGTTTAACTTTATGTGATGGATGTAAGAACCGGACCGATTAGTTTGGTCAAAACCGATAAAAGATGGTTTGAGTTCGGACTTGACCGGTCCAGTTAGTTCGGTCTGACCAGTTCGCTCCACTAACATTAATTTGATGTAGAAGAGAGAGCACTTATGGCCTAGACAGCAATGTCTAGAGTAAGACTAAAATTCGACATTCAAATGAAACGGGACAAGACCAATGAATTTTCGGATGCTTGCATTTTGAGATTGTTTGAGGGGCGTTTTGGTCATTTTCCTAATATTAAAACTTTTGAGTCTAGGATTGCACGGGAGTTCGTACATGTCAAGTGAAAAAGGTCAACGAGCAAGACCAATGAATTTTTGGATATTTACATTTTGAGGTCGTTTGAGGGTATTTTGGTCATTTTACTATTATTACTCTATTATTTCAGGTTCATAAGGAGAGTGGGTTGGGATGAGAAGTTGGTGAATGAGTCATATCCATGGGTTGAGAAGCAAATTGTCCACAAGCCCACTTTTGCACCTTGGCAAAGAGTAGTAAGGGACAGTCTCTTAGATGTTGGTATCTCACCTTACAATGGATTCACCTATGATCATGTCTATGGAACCAAGGTTGGTGGGACCATCTACGACCGCTTCGGCCGCCGCCACACCTCCGCCGAGCTCCTCGGCTCCGGCAACCCCCAGAAGCTCACTGTCCTTGTCCATGCCACTGTCCAAAAAGTCCTCTTTGACACTTCAGGTACATAGCACATATCACATTTCTTGAACATATCTTAGGATCAGCCTATAAATATCGTTACATCTGTTTCAAAATAAGTGCCCTTCAAAACAATTAAAACTTTAAAAGATACCTATTTTGAAACACGTGTAGTATATAATAGTATGGCCCGGCCCTTATGTGAGTCTCGTGCATTGGACCGCCTATTTTAACCCGTAAGTTTAAATTTCCTATTTCCCCGATTCAGGGAAGAAACCGAAGGCAGCCGGAGTGATCTTCAAGGACGAGAAGGGCAATATGCACCAAGCATTTCTCACAAATAGTCCCAAGAGTGAAATCATATTGTCCAGTGGAGCTATTGGGAGTCCTCAAATGCTGCTTTTAAGTGGCATTGGACCCAGAAATGAGCTCAAGAAGCTGAACATTTCTGTTGTACTCAACAACAGATTCGTCGGGAAAGGAATGGCTGATAACCCGATGAACACGATCTTTGTGCCCTCCAAGAAGCCGGTGGAGCAGTCTCTGATTCAGACTGTTGGGATCACCAAGATGGGAGTGTACATTGAGGCCAGCAGTGGATTTGGACAGTCCAATGATAGCATCCACTGCCACCATGGGATTGTTTCTGCCGAGGTACAACATTTTATACTTGTCTTGTGTACAAAAACCTAGTAATGTTCGTGTTTTGGGGTTAAATCTTTCTGCGCCTCTTAGTTAGAGCTAACAATTCGGGTTTCAGAATGGGAATGCCTAATTTGAACCCGACATGCAAAAGGTGCGGGTTTTAGATTGAGTTTTGGGTTTTGTGCGTGCAAAATGTGTTGGTTTAATGCGGGTTGGATTTGGGGATTGCGGGTTTGGATCCAAATTGCTAGCTCTGCTACCCGAAAGTTAAAAATAGCTGTTACAAGTTTATTTTTTGTTTGTCTGAACAGATTGGCCAGCTCTCCACCATTCCTCCCAAGCAAAGATCAAAACAAGCCATTCAAGATTACATCAAGAACAAGCGATCCTTGCCTCACGAGGCATTCAAAGGCGGGTTCATCTTGGAAAAGATCGCGGATCCTCTGTCCACGGGCCATCTCGAGCTGGTCAACACCAATGTTGATGACAATCCTTCTGTTACCTTCAACTACTTCAGCGATCCACGAGACCTTAAGCGTTGTGTTGATGGCGTTCGGGTTGCAGCTAAGCTTGTGCAATCCGAGTACTTCACTAACTTCACACAATGTGAGAAGCCAAGTTTGGAGAAGATACTGAAAATGAGTGTTCAAGCCAATGTGAACCTCATTCCAGACCAAACCAATGACACCAAGTCCTTGGAGCAGTTCTGTAAGGACACAGTGATCACAATTTGGCATTACCATGGTGGGTGCCATGTAGGGCAGGTGGTGAGCCATGACTTGAAGGTTCTTGGAGTTGATAGGCTTCGCGTCGTGGATGGCTCGACGTTTAGGGAGTCTCCGGGGACTAATCCTCAGGCTACTGTCATGATGATGGGAAGGTAACTGATATCTTTAACCCTGAACCTGTTTTTCTGACTCAAACTCGTGAAAATATGTCATTGCGTGTTTTTTTTGGTGGTTATGAATCTTGAGTAATCTTGAGTATTCTTTATGATGGACCTAAAACCCTAAATTTGTTTTCTGACTCAAATTCGTGAAAGTATGTCTTTGCGTGGTTTTTGCTGAGAGATTGTTTTCCTTACTAAAACCCGTGGAAATATAGCCTAACACATTAGCTTTTCGGGTTTTGAATCTTGTGTTGTGTGTAAAAATGGGTGATTTACTTTGTGATGTGCAGGTACATGGGAGTGAAGATTTTGAGAGATAGATTAGGAAGAAAGGCTGGTGTGTGAGGAGGACAAAAAGAGCCATGAACAGGAAGGAGCAAGAGCTGGTTTGCTAATTGTTGTGGTGGAAATGTAGTCTAGTTTTTCTTTTATTATTATTTTAATTTTTAGCAAAGGAGTTGCTAGTGAAATTGATCATGCTTGCCTCTTCACAAAGCAAATATTTCCAGCCCTTTTGACTCCTGTTTTTGGTGAACAATCTCTATTGTGTCCCTCTTTAACTAAATGTTCTCAAATATTCAATGTGAATGCTCTTATTGGTTTGCTTGAGAAAAAAAGAAGCTAATTCCTCAATTTTTTGTTGTGTTTATTTGGCAACTTTAGACATTTGCTTTTTGTTCAAAGTCCTTTTCTTTTTGCTTCAAAAAAAAAAAAAAAAAAAAAAAAAACATTTTACATGTGGCGCATTTCGGCGTCCTGTTTG
>JAYMTH010002736.1:0-12047 GCA_036897465.1 Pelargonium australe
CCCCAGTGCTCTTCTCTCTCTCTCTCTCTCTCTCTCTCTCTCTCTCTCTGTATTTCATGTTCTTAACGTTATGTGCGTCGTCTCCTTCTCCAATCTTCCGGCCTTGGATTTTGATCTCAGTCCTGGACGGGTTTTCAACGTGTTCCGTAACCTGTTTGGTTCTCGAGAAAGTTATTTCGAACGAAACCAAATCTATTTGATTCGTAGTGTTATGACTGGAGTTCAGACCTCAAGCTCTCTCTCTCTCTCTCTCTCTTTTTCGAAATACAGAACACAGTAAACCAGAGATTTCTTCTCTTTTCCTTCTGCTGAAGAATAGGATTAGTTTGAATCTTATTTCCATCTGAGTTTTCTCGCCAGCCAAACAGATCGCTAGGGTTTTCGTTTGCAGTTAAACGTGCAGATTCGACTGCTAGAATCGTTTCAGTAATGAAGGAGGCATGTGGAACCACTGGCCGGAGAGCAGAATCGACTGCAACCTGCAAAACGCGTTTCGTGCTTCACAGCCAATAAGGTCTTGCCACGTGCCACACGCCCCATCGTACCCATATCGTACTTAAAATCTCTGTTACCATCCTTTCGTGGACATCTGATTGAGAACTTTTGTGGGGTCATAGAAAATTTTGTTTAACCATTTGAATATAATTTTCTAAAAAAGCTCTCTAATGGAATAATGGTACTTTTGTGTGTGATTTATGAATCATAACACACAACTTTTAAAAAATATGCAGTTCCCTAGAAGAAAGGTAAATTAATTTTGAAAAAGATAATCTCAACTTTTTATCTTGTGTGGTGTTGTTGCTTGTTTATGGTTTAAAATGGAGAGGTCTTTTCAATTTTCATAGGTTTGGGTGACACACTAACCCTAGGCCTTTTGAGGTCATTCATTTCTCGTCTACACCACAGCCATTATTAAAGTGGCTTTAAATGAACACAAACCAACTTGCGATGGCAACCCAGAGGAAGCTTCCCAGAAATTTCCGCTTACTGAGAGGCAGAGCTGCATAGGGAAAACTGAGAGGCAGAGAAATGAGAAATCGTGATGCCTATATTCTGTCTCTTTTGTCACGAATGAGACTTGCAAATTCAAATGGGGCGCTTATCCTCACGTAGTGGGACCGTGGGGCCCCCACTTGACATTTCTTACTATATTTTTGTTTTTATCATGACTGGTCATCTTTTTGTACATCAAATGCTTGTTTGGTATTTATGGTATCCAAAAGTTTGCTGTTGAGGGAGTAAAAGGAGGGAAATAATTTTTTACTGGGAATGAATATATAGTTGAGGGAGTGTTTGGTCAAAATATTTGTAACAAGAGTTTGAAAATGTAGTTACTTGTTTGGTAAAATATAGGCGGAAAGTATTTAGATAATTGGCAATTACTAATATAACTTTAATAGTTAAATTATAGTGAAAGAGATATAGTTACAACTTGTTTTCTATTTCAAACTAAATGATTTAGCTCAACAACTTAATGAATGGTCGACTGACATATCACAACCGACCTACTCTTACTGGAGTTTATCTGTAGTATGTGGTTGATCATCTACACTATTACTCACAAACACTTCAATGGTCGACCTCTTTTGCTTAAGGAGGTCGAACTATCCTTAGTTAACCAAATGCTTCTAGGAAACGGGTCGAACTCATCTTAAATAATATATTACCATCAATTGATGATGGTATTATCAATTATTAGAAGGGGGGCATTGGGGAAGGTATTATCTCTCTCCTCCCTTTACCTCTAATGGAAGCAGGTCACCTCCTTCCCTAAAGGAGCAGCAGAGGGGTCTAGGAAGAAGCTCTGGCCTAATAGCTCTACCTAATTTCAGATTTTATCTTAATTTCATGTCCAAGCTGATTTGATTTTGGCTTTGTCAACTCATGATGCTTCTAGCTGAAAAAGTAATTAGAACTTTATGAATATGATGGCATTATTCTATTATTTTGAGAGGATGCTTTAGCATAAATTAAAGTTTGTCAAAGAAAAGATTAGAGCTGAAGAAAACATAATGATTAAATATGAAAAGACAAGTCTAAACTTAAATTCCATGCTTGCATTGAGCTTGAGTGCTCGACCTCCTGATTTCCAAACGAAGTCAAGTTTGAGGTTGTCTATCTGGATTTATTGGCACCCTTATAATGACATAGTTTGTTGAGTTTTGCAGCTCCTTATTTGAACCCTAAAAAACATGTTTCATTAGAGAGCATTTAAAGCATTTTGTTTTATTCAAAAACATGTTAATTGAACAAACAAATTAGCAAATAGCAATAGGGATTTGCTGTGAAGATTTTGCAAAGTAGATGGGATTTATTTAATAAAGTTGATAATAGGAGGGGTCTATTCAATTTAGTGAGATGTTACATTACTTCATGGTGTCTATCATAGGTTCATTTTTATCAAGCATTAGACAAATTTTCAAAACTTGCATAAATAGAATATTCAAATCAAATCTTGAAGCAGTAATTAAATAGTTCATTACTTTATGTAATCCATATTATCATAGATGTTGCTTCATGTTAGCATGATCCAAGATTCTGATAATAGGTACTCCTGGTTAAACCTTCGGTAGATCTATCTATAACAAATGCTAACTCATCTTTGGTCAGCGAACTCGTGTTGCTACTTCAATGCTATTGGTAAAAACACACAAATGCTATAAAAGGAGCAAGATGTGCTGTGCAATCACTTTAATCGAACTCTGATTGAGTAATTTTACAATGTTTTTCTATTTTCTTTTGGGTGAAATCTACTTACACCTTGCGCTACAAGATTTTTCTGCCATCTACATTGTAACTTTCAATCACAGGGTTGATTTGATTTAACTTTTATGCTGGCTTATCTGACTCTAAATGCTAATGTGGCACACAATATTGGCGTCACAGCCAGAAAACCTATCACTATCTATTATATTTTAAGCACAAATAGTCAAGACCATAACACCATTTTTCATTCTTCATGAGTAACACTATCTTTATCTGAACAGAGTACAAGTTTGTACCTCGGTAAGGTTAATTTCAGCAGCTCAAGCTGATATGGTACTATTGGAAAATAAGGTTCTGTTAACATAACGAGAAAACAATATATTAATGTTTGGCGCATTGTGTAACTGAGATTTATACATTGCTCTTAGTTTATAAAAAAATTCTAGGCCTTTGACACTGGCGACCTTTTACGTTCTCATTATAAGTTCCTGACTGCATTCGCTTCTACTTTTACCAGGAAAAAATACGAGTTGCTCTTTATGTTCAAAAAGCAGCATTGCAGTTTGTTGATGGTATGGTACTCAGGTTATTAGTGTCAAGTAACTCTTATTTTTGGTTCATTGATCTTATTTTAGAATTTCATGCTTTCTCTATATATTGGTGATATTATGCAGCCAGTGGCCGAAGTCCAACTGAATACAAGCTGTCAGAAGAAGCTAGAGAAGCAGGCTTTGGAATCGATCCAGATGAACTTGCAACAATTGTTCGTGGCCACGATATGAAAGGCCTGAAAAGCCATGGTGGGGTGGATGGGATTTCAAGGGAGGTATCTGTCTCTCTGAATGAGGGTGTAAGCACAAGCAACTTAACTCCCAGGCAAAATATCTATGGGTCCAACCGTTACACAGAGAAACCTCCCAAAGGTTTTTTCATGTTCATGTGGGAAGCTTTGCAAGATTTAACGCTTATCATCCTTTTGGTGTGTGCTGTGGTTTCTATAGGTGTTGGCCTTGCTACTGAAGGGTGGCCAAAGGGCATGTATGATGGTGTGGGTATCATATTAAGTATATTTTTGGTAGTTTTGGTTACAGCTATTAGTGACTACAGACAATCCCTGCAATTCAAGGATTTGGATAGAGAGAAGAAAAAAATCTCTGTTCAGGTCACTAGGGATGGAAAAAGACAGAAAGTCTCCATTTATGATTTGGTTGTGGGAGATATTGTCCATTTATCTATCGGAGATCAAGTTCCAGCTGATGGGATATTTATCTCGGGATACAGTTTGCTGATTGATGAGTCGAGCTTGTCAGGTGAGAGTGAGCCAGTGAATGTTAATGAAGAGAAGCCTTTCCTACTTTCAGGAACCAAAGTGCAAGATGGGTCAGGGAAAATGTTGGTAACAGCAGTTGGTATGAGGACTGAATGGGGAAAGCTGATGGAAACTTTGAGTGAGGGTGGAGAAGATGAGACACCACTGCAGGTGAAGTTAAATGGTGTTGCTACAATTATTGGTAAGATTGGTTTGGTTTTTGCGGTGTTGACATTTGTGGTGTTGACTGTAAGGTTTCTGGTGGATAAAGCACTCAACCATGAATTGACAGTTTGGTCTTCGAGTGATGCTCTAAAGCTTCTGGACTATTTTTCTATTGCAGTAACTATAATAGTTGTTGCTGTTCCTGAAGGATTACCGTTAGCTGTGACACTGAGCCTTGCTTTTGCAATGAAGAAACTCATGAATGACATGGCCCTTGTGAGGCATCTCTCTGCATGTGAGACAATGGGCTCTGCTAGCTGCATTTGCACAGATAAGACGGGGACATTAACCACAAACCATATGGTAGTTGATAAGATATGGATATCCGGTATAGCTAAAGAGATCAAAGGTAAAGAGAGTGAAATTATTTTGAAATCAGAAATATCTGAAGAAGTTGTAAGCCTCCTCTTGCAGGCAATTTTTCAAAATACTGGTTCCGAGGTTGTTAAGGATAAAGATGGCAAAAACTCTATACTGGGAAGTCCCACAGAATCAGCACTGTTAGAATTTGGCTTGCTCTTGGGTGGTGATTTTGATGCCCAGCGTAAAGAATTTCAGATACTTAAGGTTGAGCCTTTTAATTCAGTGAGGAAGAAGATGTCTGTGCTTGTTGCTCTTCCTTACCCCGGTGTACGAGCTTTCTGCAAAGGTGCATCAGAAATAATATTGGGAATGTGCGATAAGGTTGTTGATTACAATGGAGAACCTGTTTATATGTCTGAAGATCAGGTAAAGAATATAACAGATATCATTAATGGTTTTGCCTCTGAGGCTCTGAGAACTCTGTGTTTGGCTTATAAAGACATGGATGACATTTTTAGTGAGAATGCCCTCCCTAATAGCGGATACACATTGATAGCAGTTGTTGGAATTAAGGATCCAGTTCGGCCAGGGGTCAAGGATGCTGTTCAATCTTGTTTAGCTGCTGGAATTACTGTCCGAATGGTCACTGGTGATAATATTAATACGGCCAAAGCAATAGCAAAGGAATGTGGCATACTCACAGCAGATGGTGTGGCCATTGAAGGACCAGAATTTCGTAGCATGGCACCCGAAGACGTGAAGAAAATTTTACCAAGAATTCAGGTGCCTAGATTATCGCATTCACAACTGATGATTTTTTTTTTTTTTTGCTATGAATTAGAAACTGTTTAATTGTGACAAAGATGAAGTGGTTTTCTAATATGTTTCTTCATACAGGTAATGGCTAGGTCTCTGCCTTTGGACAAGCACTCCCTAGTAACCCAATTGAAGAACTCTGGAGAGGTTGTTGCTGTCACTGGAGATGGGACAAATGATGCTCCTGCATTGCATGAGGCTGACATTGGACTTGCTATGGGCATAGCAGGCACAGAGGTTTGTTGTAGTCTTCTAGTTTTACTATTCTAGCTGCCTTTTTCTTTTTAATTGCCATTGGATTTGAAGTCTTTTTAATCCACGTCATAAAAAAGGGTGAGAATGAGGCACCCACCATAGTGAGATACAGAGACAGTTATTTATGTATGCAATATTGCAGCCTTACCCTTCTTTTGTTGTTTACCTAACTCAAACCTTTAAAAAAGTCAAGAATTTTATTATTGTGCCAAAGCTGTCATCTATCATCCATATCTTATGTTTTATTTTTTAGTATTATTATTCTTAAATGTAAAGTATCTCACATTGAAAGAATGTGAAACTTGACACCATTTGATATACTAGTAGGGCCCTCTACTTAATAGCATGGGTTAGATTTAGAGCTGGTTTGGTCTGGGCCATGTGTCCGAGCTGACGGTGCATATTTCGTTGTTAGAAAATCTTAACCTCTAAGTTTTAGAATGTTATTGTGCTAGTCCCCTGAAATGTTTCTGCTCTGCTGTTCACTTAACTTGCATTTTAGCAACTTGATGTGCTGCCTGGTAGATTTCATCACGTGCTTAGTGCTTAGCCTCACCTTTTCATGAATATCACATGTAGGTTGCCAAAGAAAATGCAGATGTCATCATAATGGATGACAACTTCAGGACTATCGTAAATGTAGCCAGATGGGGTCGTGCTGTATATATAAACATTCAAAAGTTTGTGCAGTTTCAGTTAACAGTTAACATTGTTGCCCTTGTGACCAACTTTGTCGCTGCATGCATTACAGGTGGGCTAGTATTCAAATCTAACTTTTCTTCAATGCAATAATGTATTTTTATTCATTATGATTTTGATCATAAAGAAACTTCCATAACTTTCAGGGTCTGCTCCCCTTACGGCTGTACAGTTGCTCTGGGTTAACATGATTATGGACACCCTTGGTGCCTTGGCTCTGGCCACAGAACCTCCAAACGATGGGCTGATGCAAAGGCCTCCAGTTGGGAGAAATACAAGTTTCATCACCAAGGCAATGTGGAGGAATATCTTTGGCCAGAGTATTTACCAACTTGCTGTTCTTGGAGTTCTCACTTTTGATGGGAAGCGGCTGCTAGGACTTGATGGTTCAGATGCTGATGATATTCTAAATACCTTAATATTCAACTCATTCGTGTTTTGCCAGGTACAATTCAGTGGATTAACCAAGTTATTGCAGACTGTACATTCTATCTTTACTGCACCATCTGCAATAGATTTATGTTCTTTTATTCATATTGGTATGGCTTATTTGCTGCTAATACTGAAGTTAAAATTGAAATGTAAGTATCTTTTATCTCATAGTTTGATCTTTGTCATAATAGCCAGCTCATTACAGTCCATCTCCTTTGGTGCCTTAGGATTCTAGTTATGAAGAAACCATAACAGAGCTAGTCTAAATGTTTGAAATCAACCATTATTACATTTTGGAATAGAGCAGTTGTGTATATTAGAATCATCTAAGAATCCAAAGCTTTGACTTTCAGTATTTGACATGAAAGCTTTAACATTCTTAATTTCCTCAATCCTCACCCGTTACCAATGATTAAATACATAGACATCATTATCAGTTTTTCTTTTTAATTGAGCTTCTGTGTGATAGTCTGATAGGTAAAGATGTTCTTTAGGAGAGATGTTTGTATGTTGGTTGTGAAGTATTGCTTTTGTTACAGTCTTTCAAGTTGAAGTAAAATGGTATAAAATTGCCCATATGCATATGAATCTTTCATTTCAGTGACTGAGGATTATGGTTCTCTTCTGGGTTTAACTGTTCAGGTGTTTAATGAGATCAACAGCCGTGACATAGAGAAGATAAACATATTCCGAGGAATGTTTAGGAGCTGGATATTCATCGCTATCATGGTTTTAACAGTGACATTCCAAGCAGTGATAGTGGAGTTCTTGGGGGATTTTGCAAACACAGTGCCGCTCAGCTGGGAATTATGGGTGCTCAGCATTTTACTAGGATCAGTTAGCTTGATCGTCGCTGTCATCCTAAAATGCATCCCCGTTGGAAAAGATACTTCTTCTACTACTATACTCAAGCACCATGATGGTTATGACGCACTTCCCTCCGGTCCAGATCTCGCTTGAAAACAAACATATAACTTGCTGATCACCAGAGATATTCTCGTGGTCGGAATATGCATTTTTTGGTAAGAAGATTAGGGTTTTTAAAGTGTCTGAGGGACTCATACAGGCATGTGTAGCTACTGATTATCAGCCTCTAACTTCACAAAAGTAGGATTTAGTGTTCTGTTTTTTAGTTACTTGAGCCCAAATGATGCACACAAAGAAGAAGAAGATGAAGAAGAAAAGACTAGTTTTGAAGTAATTTTTATCCACCTTTTTGACAACTTTATGTACACAGCATTATCTGAAACACAAATATTGGTATATTCTTCCATGTTTTGGTTCTGTTAGCCTGGAAATTTTCAGTCATGGGTTGTTGGTATTCATTACTAATATGCTTAGTATTAGATTTGCTTATTCATATGTTGAATTTTGTAATGGAGATCCTCAAGTATTCTATGCAACTGGAACTTTGTCTTTACAGGTTGTTTTGTTTTAAGTAAACAGTATAAAATTTCAATTTTGTTACGTGATTTTCCTGTATAATTCAAGACCTCAAGGGTAGAGCTCGCAATTTGTACTTTCATGTCTTGCTGAAAGTTGTTTGTCTACCTCACAACCCAACACGAACACATTCAACTAAATGTGATGTGTGGCACAACATGATTGACACCAACACTGGACATGACATGTTTGGCACGACACGACCTAACACGTTTGGTTAACTTACAATTATACCCTTAACTGAGCGTGTTAGGTGTGTCACAACTCAACTTGTTAATCGTGCGTGTGTTTTGAAGACCCAACACGACATGATTATTGAACATGTTGAGCTTGTCAACCAAACAAGACAATTACAAAATGTATGAGCTCAAACGCACTAATTGTGAGCTCTACTCAGGGATGGAAGTGAATCTATAATTGCTGTTTTTTCTTTGGTCAGTGGGGTATATTATTCAATCTCAGCCATTCCTAACACACATGTGAATGGATTTCTTGATTTCTTCTTCTCCATAATACCAATTCTATGAACTTTCGAAGAGATACTGAAGATATTACCTTGACTAACGAATCTAATGTGAAAGTGCACATGCTCGTATACATAATGAATACAACACCACAATGAAAATTAGTCTCTAAATAAAATTATATGCACCAAGAATACTGAATACCTAGCCTCAGATGTTATCGCTCTTCCTGCCTCATTTGCAACAAAATAATACTGGGGCAATCAGAAAGTAAAATTTTAAATTGGATAAAAGATTTTGATCATTTAAACCTTCGCTTGGCTTCTCCATATGCAACTACACCAGCAACGGTCATTGCGTATCCAGCAATGCCAACAAACGTCACTGGATTCCTGAACAGAAATATCGAGATAACGACTGCCACTGCACCTTTTGCATTTCCCAGTACCTGATTCAGACAAATACACAACCAAAAGAGTTCATAGAACGATCAATGTGTTTATCGGTGGATTGCTGATGATGTTGTGTTTAGGTTCCTACAAGCACCCTGGAACTTCACTTTCTAATTCAATTTGTTGGGAGAACATGGTACGAAGTTTACTTCCATTATTTAGATTTAGCTAAGCATAAAAAAGTGAGTTTGGAACTATTAAGATATATTAAGATCCGAATAGTTTCAGACCTGAAGTGTTAGTGCACTTGTATGTTTCGTGACCAAGAAGTTTGTCAAGTTAGCTGAATAAGCTAACGTTGAGTTGATGAAAAGAAGTATCCACATGAATTTATGTTCCCTTCCAAGTGACAAAGTGACATCTAAAACGTTAGGCTCCATTATTATCGAAGCAGGTAATAAAACTAGAACTGCGATTGGGGACATATACAAAAGCAAGTTCATTGAGTTCAACTTTTCCCTGCAAGAATAAGACACACAAGAAGTGGGTAAACGTTAGAGCAAGCAAACTAAAATGGGTGAAGAAAAGATGCAGCATAAAAAAGGAAATATAACTATAGAACATATACTCTCAGATCTAAGTGGTTTGAATATTTTATCTACATTCATTCGTCTATCTGCTTGGCATACTGAGTATAAAGGAGAAGCATATAGATTATAGAACGAGGGAGTGCAAGAAAAAAGAAAATTAATGCCTTGCTTTTCAAGAACACAATATGTATCCTGTGGTAGAGAATCAATGAAGGCAAACAGAAAGAAAGGAATTAAATAATCAGAGATAAACTTGTGACATTGAAAAGGAGCATACTAGAGGGATATCAAGTGTCACTTATCTATAAGAATGTCACAAAGTTCATATTTAACATGAGAGAGAACTATCCGTGAACTTTTCTATGCACTGAGTATGTGGTCCGAAATGAACTATACTTAAATCTTTAGTGACCTAAGGACGTGTAGTTTGGTGTTCCTTTACGCACAATTTCATGGTGGGACTGCATTAGATACCTTACGGTTTGCGTCACCTGAGCCGGAGCTTACTACCTAAAGGAGGCCACAAACTTTTGAGTTGAAAAACCAATCTGGTCCTGCCTCAACGTTACTCAAGATAGTGACCAGGACCGGGAGTATCTTCTACACTAAAAAGAGGTCAAGGAATTCTAAAATTAGCAAATGAATTTGCCTAGTGATAATAAACTAAAGCTTAGACTTTGACAAACTCTAGCAGAGACACAAAGTTAGTTGACCAAAGATGGAAGGAAAAGCAGCGTGAGTGCCTTTTTTTCTTTTCTTCAGTTACTCTAATTGGCATTCATTAATAACCAAATTTAGAAGTAAAAGTGCCTTTAAAATGCATGTACATATTTAAAAGACAAATATATGAAGTACTAAATCCAAAAAGTAATACCCTTCAGCAGAAAGCAAGATACTCTGCAGAACAGACTTGAATGCCCGTGCAGCCGTTGCACTGATGCACATTATGAATCCATACAAGTGAAAACTTGGTTCACCCTACCACCACCAACAAAATACCAAATTAGATAAAAAGAAACCGTGCAAGGAAGTTCCTCCAAATAAGATTGAGATACAAAGTGCTCAAGAAAATGAAAGAGAAGAGAATGAGGTTTCCCTAGTCAAAAGCGAAGTAATAAAAACTCCCTAAGAAAGCATCTTATACCAATTATACATTATTAATGAAGTAGAGCAACAAAACGAATCCAATGAAATGCCACTCGTTTTGATATTCTCCAAACCAATAGATTCCTCTATCCTCATGTAACCAAACTACCATTTTAGTAACTTGCAACCGTTTCTGCATTTCCATTATTACTTTGCCCACAAAAAGAATATTTCCCAAGCTGCAGCATCAAGAACTACTATGGGAGATAATAAATTGATAACACGCTTTCTTTTGTTCTTCATTTAGACTCCTACAACATATATAACCCGATAACTCTGAACATTTCCTAATCGGTAGATAAACCAACCTAACCAAGCATCCAAAGGCCTTAACAGCACCAACACACCCTTCAATACATATTGAAGTTTCTACCTTAGTCCTTACACATCTACTTATAGCATATTGAGTGCCCTCAATGCAGAGTCCAAAACCAACTACTCCACAAGTAACATAGCAAGGAAAAACAACTAAATTATGTAACAAACCAGAGACCACAATTCACACAGCACATACATTACATCATATGCATGAATAAACGTCAAATTTGTCAGAAATTCAGATCTGAATGTGCACCAAATAAGCAAAACCCATAAAAATCATGTGATCACAGCAGCAATTGAAGAACAAAAGGCACAATCTTAGCGATCCAAATTACCAAATAACCAACATACCCCACTAGCAATCACGATCCCAACAACCACCGGCACGAGAGCCGCGTAGGTGACCCATGACTCCCTCTTGCGCGTCATGAGATAAGCAAAGACCGCCGTGAAGAAGGGGGTGGTGGCACCGACGGCCTGGTTGAAGGAGACGGGGAGGTAGCGGAGGGAAATGTTGCCGCCGACAACGGAGGCGCAGAAGACGACGCTGAGAGTGGCGATTTTGAGGAGCTGAGGTCTAGATTTGAGGGGCTGAAGAGGGACGAGCTTGAGGACGGCGATGGAGATGTAGCTGAGGAGGGCACAAGCGGACATGTGGCAGATGGTGAGGAAAATGGGGAAGCGGAAGCCATAGTTGGTGAGCAAGAACTTGTTGAGGAGGAGGACGCCGATGTTGGAGGAGTACCAGAGAATGACGAGAGAGGTGATGAAGAGGGCTTGCTTGTTCGGCGCCGGAGGTGTTGCTGCTGATGCTGCGGCCATTTTTGGAGAGAGATCGGTTCGATGAGACTCACTGCACTGCACAAGCTCTCATCTGAGCTTCGTCTTCAACATTGAAAAAAATGTGTCTTTTTTTCTCATTTCTTCATTAAAATATATATATATA
>JAYMTH010002737.1:0-12046 GCA_036897465.1 Pelargonium australe
TTGTCCGTTTAATGTTATACTTTCGTTTAGCTAGGCCTTTTGTATAAATAGGGGAGGGCTAGACTTGCCCAAATTCTTTGTAATCTGCCTTTGTATAATTTGAAGTGTTCTTTGCTGTTTTCCCCTCGCAAAGCTGACTTAGTTAGGACTAAGTGTCGAACCGTGTTACAAGTAATAACAAGTTGCATATAGACATATCACCTTACGTTGCCACCTAAAAAACCCAGGCAATAAGCCATCAAACCCTAAAAAATCCCCAAAATCAATTCAAGAAAAATCACCACTTCCGGCAGCAGATCTCAACACCGTCAACAACTACAGCCTCCATCACCACTTTCAGCGTCGGAGTTCAGTCGTCCATACTCCAATCCAGTACTGCTCCACCATCGCGGACCAGACCCGCATCAACCCGTCCTCCGCCTACATCAACTGACACCGGATATCCACCACAATCGCCGGAGGAAGAGATAGCGGTTGGATTCACCGGAACTCACCTAATAATATCATCATCTTCTTCCAATCTCCTCACCGCACCGACGACATTATCAGGTACGCCGGAGCTCCTTCTTTCACTTCGCTCCCACCGCAAGCACCGTCGGAGTTCCTCCGCGAGCAGCGCCGGAGCTTCTTCACTTTGCCGGGGCCACCTGCAAAAGTCATACTGAGGTAGAGCTATCAAATATTGTTAGGGCTTTCTAAATTTTTTTTTTTTTGTGTTTTCTTTCTTATTCTGAATAGGGGTGTTAATTTTAGGGGTCGATTTTGAACTTGATTTGAGATATTTTGTGTTTAGAATTTACAGCTGTGGTTTTGGGGTTTGAATATGAACTTGGTTTGGGGTTTTGTAGATCTAAATTTTAAGCTTTTGATTTTGCAGGTATAAAGTTTGATTTTGCAAATTTGTATTTTAATTTGAGTAATTGTGTGAGATGGAAATTGTCAAAATAAATTCTAAACTTACATTTAGGCACTAGAAAATTCAAATGTGTGGAAACTTCAAACTAATGAAATTTAGGGTGCTGGAAGCTTGAATTTTCCAGTGTCATTTTATTTTGTAATTACCAAAATGTGTAGTCTTAAGAAGAAATTGTGATGAACATGAATTCTAGAAACCTCATGTTTGATGTGGGTTGAGTTTCTTGGTGTTTTTGTGCTAGAACATGAATGCATGGCTTCCAAGTCGTTGAGAGCTTCAAATCTGTGTATTTTTGTCTGAGCTTTGTATTGGAGCTGTATATGAACAACATCAATTAGATTCTTTGGACCTTGCATTATAAATCATTCTGGGTTTTTAGATTCTGTTTTTCTCCAGAATTTTACCCCTTTTTTTTTTGCTGTATATTCTGTGAAAAAAAAAAAAAAAATTTGCTTTATTAGTTTATGATCAAATAATTTGTTTTGTTTCTATCATGTCATCACTGCAATAGTCATTTTTATTTGATCTTTAAACAGTATTGAAGATTTCCATTACAAGCTGTCTGTGAACAATGAGTAATGGCAGAGCTTTGCAATAATAGTTTATTTCTTTTATTTTACGATTGTTTTAGCTGGAATTTGTTTTGCATCTGAAAACAATTTGAGCTTTAGGCATTGATTGTCCTGTTTTATTGAAATTTTAAGCCAAGTTAACATTATTCTTTGTTTGTTACTTTGAATTTTAGGAGCATTATAGTTTGAAAGATATGGATGTTGATATGGATCATTACATTGTTCTTGGGCTGCCATCCGGTGAGGAAGGAGCCAAGCTTTCTGAGAAAGAAATCTCAAAGGCGTATAGAGCAAAAGCTTTGGAGTTACATCCCGACAAAAGGCCAGATGATCCAAATGCACATGCAAACTTCCAAAGGTTGAAGTCGTCATATGAGATTCTCAAGGATGAAAAGGCCAGAAAACTCTTTGATGATCTTCTACGAGTTAAGCTTGAGAAGGTATTGCGCCAATCAAAACAAGATTCTAAGCGGAGGAAGATGGTCTCTGATCTTGAAGAAAGAGAGCGGGCTGCTTTTGCTTCTGACCCTACTGCAAAAGCTCGAGATGAAGAAGAGATGATTGCTAGGAAGCTGAAAGAAGAAATCGCAAGAATCCGTGCAATGCATGCTAATAAAGGGGCCACTGCAACATCTGCTTCAAAAAGAGAGACAACAGATGGGAAGGAGACTATGGGTACGACTGGTGTAGGATTAGATAAGGAGAAGGTGCTCAAGGTGTCATGGGAAAAGGTTGGTAATGACTATACATCTGAGAAGCTAACCGAACTGTTCTCAAAGTTTGGCGAGGTTGAAGATGTTGTCATCAAGAGTTCCAAGAAGAGAGGTTCAGCGCTAGTTGTAATGGCAAACAAAGAGGCAGCTGTGAGTTGTTTGTGATAGTTTTGAAACATCTCACTTTTGAATCATTTCCGGATTACTGATGTTGTGTTTCGCTTTTATTAGGTTGCTGCAACAGGAACTGTGTCTGGTGATCTTTCTAATCCTTTGCTAGTTTTACCTCTACAACCAGCTCTGGCAACCGAATCTCCAAGCACCCAGAAGTCAGCAGAACCAGATAGAAATTTGGTTGGAGCGGGTTATCAAGCATTTGAAGATGCCGTTTTAAAGAAATTACAAAAGGTTTGACCCATATATTCAATCATATGCAATAATCTGATGTAGTCATTCAATTTTCTTAGCTTGTTGCTTACTTTTCTTTGTTGGTGAGCAGGCTGCAGAAAAGCAAAAATGAAGTATGGAAGATCTGATGTAGAAGTTTAAACAGGCATCTGATATTGCAATTTTCATTTCTCAAACCAGTGTGTTGGAAAGATTGCTCCAAATTAGAAGCTGCCATTGTAAGATTTCAGATATCTGGTTTTGGGGAAACTCTACAAATTGTTTTACAATTGACTAATAGAATGACATTATTTGACTGCATGCTTCATTTTATTCACTTGTTTCGTTTCAGTGACTTGGAAATTAGTTTAAAACAATAACTGTAAATAAATGAGCTACTGTAGTAGCTAGACATAGATAATTTATTTCCTGAAATTCCAAGTATAAAAATATCATAAGCATAGTTTTTTTTTCTTTTCTTTTTTTGTAATTGAAAAATGAAATATTGAGTAGTTATGAAAAAGTAAACTAATTCAACTAAACTGTTTCATATTGCCAAACAATCATCATATATAGTCCCAATGATAGATAATCAAGCCCAAGAACCAAATTGTTGAGGGATTCCAAAATAGGAATGTATATCAATGCACCAAACTTATATACTTGTTCACAACAACAATTCCTGTTATGATAACAACAAACTAAATGTTACTTATAAAACTACAATATTGAATAATACAAATAACTTGTCAAAACCGCTGTCAGATCTTCAAACACTACCATCCAAAATAAAAACTTTCTGACTAAATGTCTCTGCTTCCAATCTAACAGTGTAGTGTGAGAAATGAAAACACAGTTGGAGATTTAATGGGATGGCGGGCGCGATATCTTCAGCTCTCTATTTTCCCAGTCCATATAGAGATAAAAGCCAAGCCCCATCTGAAATGAATACTTTCTCCAGCATATACAAGTTCAGTGAAATTTAAAAACTTCAATCTCTAATCATCTCCATTTAACATTAGGTCAGGCTACTTCGCGTTTTAACTCGGTCTATTATCATCTGCCTACCCGATAAATCTTCTTCATACACAACAACCTGCATACCAACAAGTAACATGGTAACTGTAATTGATAACCATCATGAGCAATGAATGTGGCTTAAAATCCAAGTGACACAGACACAACCCTTCAATAGATTCAATCTTCAATACTAGAGCCACTCATGACAGATCCATCCTATAACAATCTAGGATATATTAAGTATGAGCTCATACCTGAGAGTCAGTTTGTGTTTCACTAAAACCATCATATATGCCTGCACCTACACCTTTAGAATCACATATCTCATCTTTTTTCTCTGCTCTGAAAGATAAAACAAGCAAAATAAATCAATGACAAACAAATAAGCGCAAAATCAAGTCAAAACATGCATACTTGGCAAAGAAATGAATATGCCTTCTTATTTTTCTTTATGCGTGAGTGAGAATATACGGTAGGTAGTTCTTTTTTATTGAACTCATTTTCAAATCTGAGTACAATATGCAATCTTGTATAAAACAGGAATTTCAATGGTTTACAGGGAACTAATTTTCCTTTCAAGTTGAGAATATGTTGGTCATATCAAGTGAGAAGTGGTGAGCACTCTGCAAAACCTTATGTGCAAAATCGCCAAAGCCCATCTTTTCATAGTAGTCAGCTCCAAAGATTAACCCAATGTTGTGCAACTAAGAATTTGATTTTCATTACTCAACTCCCATGTTCAGGCATCCATCAAGCATCTAGGTTTCTATGATGCCCAGTTGAAATCATTAATTACATGGCAAAGTAAAAACTAAAAGGTAGAAACTGAAAGATGATAGCAAGTGTAGAACTACATATAGATATAAACTATCTATGAACTACTTTAAAGAAAGAAACAATAATTATTATATGTAACTACACTATAGCAAGTTTTTTCATTCGCAAAAATCTGTAGAATTAAAAGAACATAAAAAGATCACCTGTTTAACCACCCACTGAGAGAGTATGAATCTGATTGTTCTTGACCAAGGATGGAACAATCAGACGAGTAGACCTGTTAAACCATTAAGGAATGAAACCAATGCAACTACTCCAACATAAAGTAGATACGAAAGATATATTAGAATATTCAAGGATACAGTTTTATCACACGCAGTACTCCACGGTGATTTGAGGTCTTGAATCTTATACAAAAACAATGTACGTGAGAGAACTGATGAAACTTCGCAAAACATTTATGGAGCATCACAGAATCATAAGTAGTATTTTTACCTTACTTGTCTGCTCCAGCAAGTCCTCGATAGCAGCAGCTACATCAGGAACGATATGAGAAACTTCATCATCTTTTGATAAGTCATTTTTTGTGGAACTTATATTACAAGCAGGATAATTTTGATGTGCTCCAGTTAAAAACAGGTCATTGTGCTCTTCATCTTCTAGAAGTCTTGTCCTTTTACTGCAACCACTTGATTGATTTGCTTCATCCCTAAAGCTGTTATTTCTATTAACTGTTACTTGACTTTGTGTGGTCTTCAGCTCTTCTGATTGACTCGGAAACTGAGATGAATTTTCTCCGGATATCAGTCGTATAGCTTGCGTAGGAAACTGGGTCATAGTGCACAAACCTGCTTCTCTATCTTGAGGAGTAACTTCTTTTGGACAAAATGATTCCACAGAAACAACTTTATTCTGCCGAAATGTGTGATAGTATGCAAGTATATTGCACATTATCAGTTCATAAAGAAGGTACATGAAGATTTAGGAAGTGCAG
The DNA here is from genome assembly GCA_036897465.1 of Pelargonium australe. Lineage (NCBI taxonomy): Eukaryota > Viridiplantae > Streptophyta > Magnoliopsida > Geraniales > Geraniaceae > Pelargonium > Pelargonium australe. Next base: position 5,380 of record JAYMTH010002737.1, read on the forward strand.
CAGAAAATAGAGAATTATAGATATACCTGCCTGACACATTCATATAGCCATTCCGATGTAATTGATTTTATTCCCCATTTACAAGCCGCTTTGTATTTTGGTCCATTGGCAAACTTGCAGAGCAGATGTGTGATCTTTTTTGTAAGTTTTTCCACTAATTTAGCACCAAGGACAAAGCACAAATTTTTTAGTAGCAATCTATCTTTCTCTTCGTACTGTGAAACACAAAACCGAAATCTTTCAAATCCATGGAATGGTATCTGGCAGGGAAGTGGAGAATAGAGAATGTGACTACCAACATCCATCAAGCATCCATCCTTCAACACCAATGTTTTATTCTATTAGCAATTGTTAGTAGGGGGGGAAGTAAAATATTTTTCCATGAGAGCAGAAGTAACAAGTAAAGACCATTCAACTATAGCAGAATGAGTAAAACATGTTGCAGTTATGAAGTTAATCCTTGAAGTAAAAGGCACATGTTTCTAACTCAATGAAGTTCTAGAAATACTTCAAATGCCAATCAATGCTCTTAATCTCCATGTCCTCTATTTCCATTAGAGAAAAGGTAAAATGCGTTGTATCTGGTTCCTCATCTAGTCTGCTTTATTAATAAATGGAAGAAAGAGAGGACGAGAAAAAATCACACAAAGACCTACTCTATATATTGATACCTAGTATTTTTTTTTTTTTTTTTTTTTGAAATGTTGTCCAACACTTCTACATTGTATTCTCTTCAATTCACTAAGGGTGCAATGAAAATTTTGAAGGGCCTGTAGCAGACAGTTCAAAAAATAAAATAAAAGTCTGCCTACTTTTCTTCTTTGCTTTCTTCCCAAGGTCAATCAACTACAGGGTGAAGTCTTTCCTCTCTTGCCTACCATACCACATGAATGGGTAGACCGTACATTAACTGAATTCTCTATTAAGGAGCAGCTTATGGCAGTCTTAACAACCCAAACATTAAAACACAGAGTTGAGAAGTGTACATCAACCAACAATATCATTCAGTTTGCGAGTATATGACCAAACTCCTATTGAAGACCTGGCACATCAGATTTTTAAGAACATGATACACTTGTCTACTCAAGTCCAACTCTCATTTTGACCCTACTTCTAAAACAATGCAAAATTAAGGATATTATTCAATTTTATCAAGAAGCTGACATATAGTTGTCTGTTACTCTGTTAGCAATTATGTCACTTCCTCTCTCCCAAATTGGGCAGCACTTTGACAAAACAGAGAGAAACAAAATATACTTCATGCCAAGGCTCAATTCACTTCACATTTTTTCTCCTGAGTACCATTATTAGATATCACAAGTGGGATAGCATTAATATACACCTTTGTTATGACTTAATGTTTGGAAAGCTGAAATTTTAACATTTCAACATTATTAATGTCACATTCTTTTTGGGGACAAATGAAAAAGGAAAGTGTGAGATCCAATCTGGAACATAGGAGGGGTACTATCCATAACTCTTTTGCATACAAACAAACACATATATAAATCGTCTATATTATATCACATGTGTTCCTGTAGTAAACTCAAAGATAATACAGATATGATCCAAGGACATACAAAAGTTTAGAAGAATCAATAAGCATGTGTGATATAAAGAAGAGAATGTTTAGTCACATATACCTCTAAACAAGACCGAATCCAGTGACTGGATACAAAAGTAGTTTTTGAAACATCAGCATACTTGTGTATCACGCCATGACACTCGATTGTAAAGTTCACATTCTGTATAACATGATCATCCACCACCTCTCCTCCACCTTGATTTACCCATTGCACAATTTCAGCTCTCTAAACAGATAAAACATAAAATTAGCAGTTATAAATACTTAGGATCAAACAGATCAAATATAATTAACAAATTTACATTTTAAATGTTTTTTTGGCACTGCCCTAACATATCTTAGAGGTGATGCAAACTTGACAATCAACATAGATAACATCAAGATCATCAATATAGAAACACAACAATGATATTGAGACGTCTACATAGATGGATGATAACTGTTCACTTTTCCGATCACCTGATGACTATGGAATATAATAAATTCCATAATTACAAAAGCTCAATCAATTTCTTCTGCGTAAAAGGTAAATCAGATTTGAAAGTTAAAATCCATTACCGTATATGTAACATTTCTCTTTTGGTAACATAATTCTTCCTTAGATGCTTTCTTTTAGCATTTCATAATCAAGCCAATAAGCCTGGGAATAAATAAAGGTGTATAGCTTATGAAGCAATTACTGATTGAGTTATTTTTTGGGATTGATGAGGATGTAATTACTTCTGGTGATCTAGGCTATACTATAAGTATGTATCTCATTACTAAAGTGTCTCTTGCATGAACATTTAGATGTAGGTGCCCCTGTAAAACACTTTTATATCTTCTACGCAAAGTCACAAACACCCTGGTCCATGTTCATTGATAAGTTTTCGATCCAGAAGCCTATACTGTCAGGTGAAGGGGGTCAACTAGTGTAAGAAGCGATTTCAAACCCCGCAAAAATCCATGAGGGGCATTTTAAAACTCCACCTCATTCGCAGGCTTTGCACAATTTGCTTGGCTCCAATATGTAAGGGACAAGAGAAGCAAATCTGGTTTCATACTTCTCTTTTTTATGATCCCAACTCAAAAAGCCTAAGCTGCTAGAAAAAGAAGCTCCAATATACATACAAACACATATAATTCAACTCAACTTAGCTACTGTCAAATATCAACTTTGAAACTTATAATATCCGATTTGTGATCCTAATTAAGAGTTAATACTTAATACTGTGAGTGTGTGTTAAGTAGTGGTTATAACTTATTCTACCCTAAGTCCATACACAACATACTGGTCATCTTTCCCTTCGACCGTACCCCTGATTGTAACTCAGTTGAGTTGTTCTCAAGGACATCAAGTATAGATAATAGAAATCGATCAGTTTGACCACATAATTACCAAGACAGGTTCAAATAGTTCAGGCTGGAGTAGCCGAGATAGTTATTTACGTACACAGCCTTACTAGGCTTTAGTAGAGATTATTCCCTGACTCAAACCCATGATCTCAAGGTCAGAAGGAAGCAACCTTACCGTTGCATTAAGGCTCACAATAAAAATACAAATCAAAAAATAAAATCAAAACCAAACACATAAAAACTATATTAAAATTCCACAATTATATATAGACAAGACACATAATAGCACCACAAAGGACTTTCCATTCCTGTACACATTTTACTAGCCGCCACTTGGCTTGTCTAATTTAGGTTAAATACTCCACTCATCCAAGATTACAACAGCCTGCGACCCCATAAAACAGTATTGAAAGAAAAGAAAAGAAAAGAAAAATTAAAATATACACTGATATAGTAATCATTTAATGCTAAAAGGGTTAAATCTGAGTTCACTAGTTCAAAAGACAAATCTAAGATAAGTAGCCAACTCAATTAGACAATTTGAAATGTAAACCCTACTTCTGACACGAATAATCAAACATTTGTTTAGCATACTATAACTAGAATAATCTACCATTTGTTTAGCATAATGAGTGTCGACTATGGATCTACTAAAAATATCGCAATGCAATTTCCAGTGGAACAATATATTATGGCATAAAACCACTGGGCACAATCAACTAACTTTATCAAAAGTAGGCTAAGCCTGTGTGCCATGTTTTCAGGTTCAGGTTGCACACCCTAGTCCTACTTTTAAAATGAATAGCCCATTAATTCCTAGCATATTATCGGTCAACAACTATCACAATGCAATTTCAAATGAAACAAACAATGGCCTAAAACCATTAGGCACATCGTTCAACTTTATGATAATCAGGCTACAGTCCAAGCTGCAAAAGATGGTATCTCTATACCAAAATGATGCATAAGAATTAAGAAGTTTAGCTTATTCACAGTGATTCAACAACTGAACAACTTACCCTATCTTCGGGAAAGGAATTTGAAAAACGGAATCTCCTCCCTGAAAATACAGTTGATGATGTCCTATTCAGAACATTGGAATCATGTTGCATCTTCAACTGAACTTTACTTTTATCATCTGCAACAGAAGATAGACTTTTGTTATTCAATCTCACTGCTGCTTCCCCATTTCTGCAGATTTCTGGTTTTCCCGAGTTTGTATTCTCTAGTAACTTGTCAGATGTCAGGCTTAGATGAGCTGTGGATAGAAAAAAAGATATACAAAAAGTGTATTAGTTACTGACTCCAAACTCACAAAGAAGCAGCCGTACTGGTGACAATGATGAATATATCACCATGAAACAAAAAACACAAAAGAACAAAAGAACAAAACAATCTACATCGAACTTGAACGCCAGCATCCAATTCACAAAATAAGTAGCGAACCTTTTGGAAGAAGCAAATTACTAGCAATGTGCCTCTGGGCAACAGGAACTTCTTTCTTTTCACGATCACAATCTTCGAGCCATGTGGTGTTAACCACATAAATTACACCCAAAGCAGCAAGGCTCCTTACCTCTCTTTTTTCACTGGTACATTACACAAGCATGAGAGAGAAGCATCAATGCCAAAAAAGGGGGCATGATACCCTTATCACATTGATTGCTTGATAATTCAGATAAAAGAAACTAACAGCGTACACACACAAATACGGACATTATCAGACTTTAAATACAATGCAGTCATTGGAAAGGGGTTGCAAATCTGTTTTAAAAATTATAACTATCCCAACAACAACAATAAAACTGAAATAACCTAAATAATAATAAACACTGTTTCCTGTTCAGGCAGATTATCTTGATACAAATGCTTACCCCTAGTCAGTAAATCTTGGTTAAGCGTAATGTGAAGAGGCATACAAAATTGAATGCAACACAAAATACCATGAAGTGCATAAAATTAGAATAACTTACATCTCTGAAGGAGTTCCAACTACTATGTGTGTCAATTTTTCATTGGACGACATATACCTAGACCCCCCTCCTTGACGCACCATATTCACTAGTTTGCGCATTTCACAAGCTTCAAAACCAACAAGGAATATTCGACAGTCTGACAAGTACAAATCATCATTGTCTTCGGTTTCGGAATCATCAGCAACACAACCATCAAGATTTAATTCATTTCTGGGTTGCATTGTTGCCACTTGATCATCCTCCTCATTTGTGAAAACAGGAGCATCTGAGAACGTTGAAGACATATTCTGAGAAACAGTAGCTTCCATATCTGGATCTGTGAATACATCACAAGGAACTGCTGGAACATATGAATCAGCAACAACTGAGGACGCGGCAGGTTGTGAATTTGCTATGCACTTTCCTTGGCTATGTTGGGGGATTGCTCTTACTGTTTTTAATGAAGATATAGAACCACCCTGAACAGGATACAACTCCTCACTAAGACATGCTATACATGAAGAAAGATACTCAAGGTCAAATATTATACATAGAACCAAGAACGAAAAAATAAAAGATTACGTTCCATCAAATAAAAATAGTAGTAACTTAACATTACCTCTTCTTGCAATAGATTGATCAAACCATTTCCGAGATACAATATGAATGTTGCCCCACCTCTGAGCAACCTTATATTTGTCACCTTCAGGAGCTTATGGCAAGTCAAGAATACAATTGTTTCTTAACTAACCCAACATTTAACAATAACAAAATAAATAAGCAAACACATTGTAATAGGTGATTAATAGATCTTGTTATGAGGAGTTTTTAGAAGAAAAACATGCTTACCAACAAGCAACACAAAAATGTAATCAGTATGCAAAGCAGGACCTTGCAGAAATCTAGTATAACAGAGAGTGAAGTTTGAGCAATGCCACAAACAGTTCCAACATCAAATGATACTATACATTTGCTAGATTGACTAGAAAAGTCATTAGACCACTTCCATCCACAGGATTGATCAGACAGCAAGCATTATGCTGGTGTAAGCAAGCTAGGACAAGCCAACTCAGAAATTGTTGATCCTGAGTCAACTCAGTCAAGCTTGATTAGTATGGCAGTTCATAAACAAACAAAAAAATGTCATATGGACCATCCCGATGCGTCGGAGAAATCTCAAGCAGACTTTGTAATAAATCCAATGCTATGTCCAACCTAAACCAAGTATTTAGTTGCTCATAATTGGCATTTCTATGACAAGCATTCACCACCAAACCCCTTAGCAGGCACTATCAAGTCCAACTAGTGCACCGGAGAAATCTTAACCATACTTTGTAGAAAAGTCAATACTATGTCCAACCTAGACAAAGTATTTAGTTCCCCAGTATAGGCATTTCTATGACAAACATTCACCACCAAACCCCTTAGCCAAGCACTATCAAGTCCAACTAGATTAGCTTAACTTTTCATATAGCCCCCGATGAAACATAATATTCTAAAAATTTGACATCAAGGAAAATACAGCAGCCTAAATCTATTACTTTTTTGTAAATAAATTTTTTCCAAAGAAGCAAACTTGTGTTGAACAATTTAACAAAATCAAACTCCCTTTCTCTTAAGGAATCACATAAAGGATATATCAGATATCAAATGAGTGCACTTCCTAATCAGTTCGGCAGAATACTTCCCTCCATTCTGTATGATAAGCTTTTCAACCTCCTTCCGCTCATCTGGAAGAAAAAAAAAAAAAAAAAAAAAAAAAAATTCGCATCACACAAGGACGCAGTTTGAC